>JAOXJP010261412.1:0-20987 GCA_025762735.1 Platanus orientalis | reverse complement strand
TCAAGGCAGCACTCACCCACGTCTGTATATTGTTCATTTTGAACCCAAAATCAGAACCTCCAAGATGACCCATCTCCTCAATTGACTTCCTCAGCTCGTCGACAGAGTCACTCATGTTCTCCACGCAGTCACGCATGGCTGCAACTTCTCTAGGCTTCAGTCTATGGCTTTTCGATAGCCCTGTCATCATCGTCGAAGCTGAGCGAGTGGTTGCGAGGGTAACAGAGAGGGCAGTGCTCGCCAGTAACTTGGGGCTTGTCTGAATTGCACTTGCATAGCCCGAGAGAGAGCTGAAGCACAATCGTGGATATATTGTGACACCACAAGACGTCCTTATGAACTCAGTGTTTGTTTTTGGGGGATTGACTCTCACAGACAAGCAAGGGTTGAAGTTGAAGGTGAAAACCAGTAGAATGAGAAGGATACCAGTATTGAATTCCATTTCTAATCTCCGAAAAAGATGGACAAAGAGGAGTTGGAGGTGATGAATGCAGATAGAGAGAGAAGGCCACTGCTTTTATAGGAAAAGATCATGGTTACGTTCCCACAGTAATCAATAAACTAAAATGAGATATTTTGGCTGTGTTTTGAAGCAAACATTCAAGCCCCTCCGATTTGGAAAAGGACTCCCCAATTGACACCCTGTATACGTGAATGCTTATCAGCAATTCAACATGCATCTCCTCCTCTGCAAATTGCTTGTCAGCCCCACTACTCGTGTCGCAGCAAGAGTGCATTGAGGAGATGTCTCAAATAGTGGCTATCAACCCTTAGTCAATAATTGTAAGGCTAGCTGCTGCTAACTATACTTTAAAAATCTTTGCAAGTTAACTACTAGATAAGAAGTTTTTCTTTATCTTTTTAAGATCTTTTTCTTGTCTCAAGGAGGCGGCTTTTTGCTTTTCTTTCTTTTTTCCTACTTTTCTTTTGGCGGCTATGCATGCATTTACCTAGAATTCTCATTGATTTGGGAAATTGGTACCAATAAAGCCTATCTGTCTAAGTGTCAATCAAGCATCAATTTTGTGCTGATAAGTTGTGAAAAAAAAAAAAAAAAAGAGTAAATTGGATCACTACCAAAAGAAACAAAAAAAAAAGAAGCCATGGTAAAAATACATATTTTTCACTTTTTTCACCACGTTTCAGCACAATTGATGTTTGATTGAAGCTGGACACATCCCACGATCTGTTAGGGGTGTCTGTCAAGCTGGGCTGGGCTTGGCCAATGTCAACCTGTGCTCAGCCCAAATTAAAATGTCTAAGCTCAAATTTGCTACCCTTTGCCCGAATCCAGCCCAATTTAATAATTTGGGCTTCGAATTGAGTTCAAGCTGGTCCAAAGATAACAACCACATAACAACAATAACAAACAGCCTTATCCCAACTCTTTGGAGTCGGTTACATGAATCCTGTTCTACCATTCCGCTCTGTTTAAGGCCATATCTATTGTTAAATTACAAGCTGTCATTAAATTACAACTTCATAAAAAATTAAAATAAATTAGGGCTTCAAGAGCATGTTAGTTTTCCATCCAATTTGGTATGGATAAAATTATTTCTGAAACATATCAAATTGACTTGGGACCCATGGACTTTGAAAAATAAATTTATAAAAGAAATCATTTAGAATTTATAAACTTCAAGATGGGCTTTGGGCCAAGGCCATTCAAATTTTTTAAAAAAATATTTGGGCTCACTAATTTTGGGCTGGCATTCTTACCTCTTATTAAATACAAACTTTGGGTGGGCCAGTTTCAGGCTAAAAAAAGATTGATCCAAACCCAACCTGAAAATCACTTTGGGCCTAGTACTTGGACCTGATCCCAGCCCAGTCCAAAGTTCAACCTGCCCAGCCCAAATTATTTTGGGCTGGTCAAATCGGGCGTTGGGCCAGTCTGGCCCAGTTGACAGCCCTAAGATCTGTTGGTGTAAAACACATTATTAAATGGAGGTCCAATTTGAATTGGGCTGGGCTTTCCACACCTGGGGGGCTTAAGTTGGAAATCACATACAAGTGAAAATCGGGCTGGGTTTCGCTTGAGTTTTTTATGGGGTTTGGGTTGAGGTTATGTACAAATAAAATGTATGTTTTGATAGAGAACCTCATTTGTTATAAGTAGCATTTTTAGTTATCTTGGTACTCTTTATCATTTGTTAGTTTTTACGATAAGGATTTAAATTTTAATAAGAATTCATTTTACTGAGTAATATTTCATATAAAATATTCTTCATAAAGCAGTCCACGTTACTAAGTGCTGTGGTTTCATAGGAAGCTAATCCTCTAAATTCAGAAACTAAAAGGAATCGACTTACAAACCAATTAGTCAGGAATTAGTTCATAATTCGCTCCTCAGTTTGTAATTTACGTGGGAAAATGTAAAGTTGTAAAATACATTGGTCTAAAAAATACTTCCTATAACAATTCTCCCACAAAATAATTCTCATGTTATCTACTTGTATATACTCAATATCAGCACAATCCAACTCAAACTGGAGAAGTGACGAGCATCCCAGGTTGGCTATGTTAGGTTTAAGTTTTACGTACTTTGGGTTTGGCCGGAGTCAGCCCCAACTTGACCCGCCTGGTCAAATGCACCACTGCTCAATTGAGCATAAGAGTAATGAGCTTGATATTTTTTGGTTAAAATATTTTGTTTCTTCTTCTACTTCTTATTATTATTATTTTTTTAATGGAGATAGTGTTAGAGGTTGAGTCTAATGCAGCCAAAAGAGAAGGAAGAATTAAGAACAGTTCAGGTAAGTTAGAATCGACCTTAAAGGGCCCAAGGATCGGATTCAGTTGGCCAGACTGATCCACAGTTTTACTGCTCAGTCCGAGACTCTCAGGCATGCACAGATCAGAAACACCAGAAAGTCCTGGATCAGTCCATGATTTGTGGATCAGTCTAGAGCTTTTCTTTTTTGCGAAAAAATGTGAAATGATTTTAGAAGGTCCATGGGAGAGTGTGACTCTACCCTAGCTTGACCTCTATGATGTATATAGTCTCTAGGTTATTTAGGGTATAATAAAATGAGAAAAAGAGAATGAGAAACTTGTGGTTTGTGAGAAAATGAGAAAAAGCTCTTGTAATCTTCTCGAAATAGTAAAGTTTTCTTTGTGGTTCCATGGTTTTTCCCAAATTTAATGTTTTCCATGTAAATTCTATGTTTGTGGTTGTGTTTTATTTATTTTTTTTTTCTTTGATTATTATTGTTTACATCTTGTTTGGTTGATTGATAGGCTTTAACAACTGGTATCAGAGCAAAGATTTTGAAAAACTGGTTTTAATAAGCTAAGGAAGTTAGAGACTTCGTTTTGAGTGGGAGTAATGATAGTAAAAGCAAATGAATTTACAAAGTTTGGGGTTGAAAAGATCAATAGTACAAAATTTTCGCTATGGAATATGTTGATAAAGGATTTCATGTACCATAAAAATCTCTATCAAGCTCTTAGAGAAAAAGTAAAGACACCCAAGACAATGTCAAATGCAGTGGAAGGTGCTCAAAAGGAAGGCCCTAGGTACGATCAGACTCTTTTTATCATCATCGATTGCTTTAGTATTTCTAAATAGAAAACAATTGAGATCTCATGGTGGCCCTTGTGTAGATGTATGAGAATTCATCCACATTAAATAAGGTATTTTTAATAAAGAGATTACTTCACATGAATATTATTGAGGCAGGAACCATTACAGAACATCTAAACAAGTTCAACACAGTCACAAGTCAATTGACCCTAGTGGGCATCAACTTCGATGATGAGGTTAGAACCTTATTTATCCTATCCTCTTTATCGAAGAGTTGGGATGGCCGTGTTATAGAGTTAAGCAATTCCTCAAATCAAGACACTCTGAAGTTCGATGATGTGGTGAATATACTATTCAATGAAGAAGTCCATAGAAGGTCAATAGGAAAAACAACATCAAGTGGGAGCACATTGAATGTAAAAGGAAGAAGAACTGCTAAAAAGGGCAAGACTATGGGAGGTCAAAATCTAGGGAGAAATCTAAGTTAGCAAAGCCACGAGTGGAATGCTAGAATTGTGGAAAGAAATTGCACATCAAGAAGGATTGTTGTGTACAAAAGAAGAAGACAAAACAAGGCAACAACAAAGAGAAGGAAACTTTCGCAAATATTGTAGGTGATGCTGTTGAAGATGTTTTGATTCTTGCACTTGATGAAAAGTTTGAGTCTTGTGCATTAGATTCTGGAGTGTCCTTTCATACCATAACAAATAAAGAATGTGTCAAAAATTATGTGCAAAGAAACTATGGTAAAGTCTATCTTGATAACAATAAGGCTTACAACATAATTGGCAAAGGAGGAATTTGGTTGAACTTACCTAATGGAGGTACATGGTTATTGAATGGTGTGAGACACATACCAAAGTTGAAAATAAATTTAATTTCTATTGGCTATCTCGTAAGTTCGAGACACACAACTACTTTCACGAGAGGCACATGAAAAGTAACCAAAAGTGCCTTGGTGATAGCTTGAGGAAAGAAAGAAGGTACACTTTATCTGACTGGGAAGCAAGGCTCCATTGATATAGCAAAAATGAGTGTCAACTCAAGCACTTGAAACTATAGATTTGGGCACAAAAGTGAAAAAGAAATGAAGATTCTCCGTAGCAAAGGCAAGCTTGGCTTGAAGGTTCTATACTTGGAATTTTGTGAAGACTGCATTTTGAAAAAATAGAAGAAGGCTAGCTTTCCTAAAGTATGAAGGATGCCAAAACTTCAAAATTTTGAACTAATCCATATTGATATATGGGGACCAAGTTAGGTATGTTTACTTGGTGGTTCTTATTATTTTGTTACTTTTATTGATGATGCAACTATAAAACTATGGATTTATTTCTTGAAATGTAAATCTGACATATTTGACAGAAGTAGAAAGCCTTGGTTGAGAATGAAATAAGATTAATGTTTAAGTGTTTAAGGTCTAGCAATGGATGAGATAATGTAGTGAAGAGTTTGAAAACTTTTATACTTTAAATGGGATCAGAATGAAGAAGACAATACCACACACACCGCAACAAAATGGTGTAACTGAGAGGATGAATAGAATGATTATAGAGCAAACCAAAAGAATGAGGTTGCATGCGAGATTAGCCAAATAGTTTTGACAGATGTGATAAGCACAACCACATACTTAATAAACAGAGAACCTCAGTACCATTAAATGGTGGGTTTCTTAAAGAATCAAGGATGTGAAAAGAGGTAAGTCTTTCATAACTCAAATTATTAGGTTGTATTTCTTATGTTCATGTTGATGTTGATCAGAAAAATAAGTTAGATTCGAAGTTAAAGAAATGTTCTTTCATTGGGTACGGTTTTGATGAGTTTGGGTATTAGTTTTGGGACAATAAAAATTGAAAGGTTATTAGAAGCAAAGATGTAGTATTTAATGAAAAAGCCACGTACAAAGACAAGGTAGAAGAGCATTAAGGTAAGAAGGGGTTTGTTGAACTTGATAATGTTTCTAAGGGTGAAGTACCGAGAGAAGAAGACAATGAGATGCTAGAAGAAAATTAGCAGATGGAACTTGAAACACCTACTCTGAAATTAAGAAGGTCTTCAAAAACATTTAGTCCAACTCAGATATTCTCTCATTCATTGTACTATTTGTTATTGACAGATGGAGGTGAACCGGAATGCTATGATGAAACATTAGAGGTTGATGAAATAACTATGTGAGAGCATGCCATGGATGAGGAGATGAAGTCCTTGATTACAAACCAAATATGAGACTTAATTCCATTACCTATAAGGAAAAAAATCAAACAACAAATGGGTGTATAAGTTGAAGGAAGAGCATGATAGGAACAAAAGATACAAGGCCAGACTCCAGTTATGAATATGATCACCATTAGAGTGGTGCTAAGCATTGTGGTAGTTAAAGATTTACACTTATTTGGTATTTTATAGTTTGTTAATCACATGTAATGAGTGGTCTTAGTGTTGGATAATGTAAAATATTATGTAATTCCAAATCGAGTCCGAGAATGTGTTATATGTCATAAATCAATGTCGGAGGATCACCAACCAACAAGAGACTCAAGACACAGTGAGGACCTCAAGAAGTCTCAAGCTCCAAGAACTAGCGGCCTCAAGAAGCCATTTGTGATCTTCAAAGTTAAATCCAAAGGTAAATGTTGGTAAGTGTTAAGGTTGGGTGTTTAGGTATGGACCTATGGATCAATGGGCTTAGAAAGCACCTATCCAAATTCTAGAGAAGACCTAAAAAAAGGTTGGACCAATGATGGACTAAATTCGTAAAAATTAAGTAAAATAACAAAGTGTTGAAAAGTAAAAATGGACCAATTTAAAATGACCATAACTTTTGATTCCGATGTCTACACAGGGGCTCGTAAGTACTTAAAACGACCGAATCAATGATATGTTTTTTAAAATAGAAAGATCTCTTATTCAATATTCTCATAATAGCTATTTTTTTACCATTTTAATATATCTATTAGAAAATCCTTTGACCTAGTTTTTCTAATCTATGAATAGGGGATTAAATCCTAATGATTGAATAAATTGAATGAATGATTTTGACGCCAAATTGTAAGAAAAATCAAGTCTAAGTGTAAAGCATGTGAGCATACGAGTAATACCAGTCTAGTCATAAACCTTGGATGTTGTTCATATAGTTACATCCTTACCAAGGTTATGCAAAGAGCTTCTTGTATCAATAGTTATATCATATTGAAGCTATGGAGTGAGCATCATAGTTAAACTAGCCTACAGAAAGGTAATTCGACAAGGAGTTCTAACACTCACCCTTCATAAGCAACCTTTAGTGGCGTCACTGGAGAGTGAAATCATTGTGCATTTACTGGAGTCAAGTGTGGAGTTCAACGGAGTCATTGGGGTCGCACTTATGAAGCGTGTGGAGTTCATGTGGATAACTCGTAAGTAAATTTAGGTATTTAATAATTTGTCATGTAATAGTTAAAGATAACTATTAAAATAAAGTATAAGTTGGAAAATGGATGTAGTCCCAAATTGCCGAACCACTATAAAATCTTTGTGTTATGGTGTGATTCTTTATTTGCAACATTTACATTGTTTATCTATTTTATGAAAATTAGAGTTCACTAATTAATTTACTTAAGTCCTAAATTCCATTGCATAGTTAAATTAAATCTTAAGTAAATTAAAAGATTAGAGTTAATTTTAAATTAAGGTTGGGTCCTATTGACTCCCCTCTAGGATCTTTAGATATTGGAACCTAACAATTTCACACCTTGAGTAGTTAGATGTGAAGACAGTTTTTCTCTATGATAACTTGGAAGAAGACATCTACATGTAGTAGCCACAATGGTATGAAATAGAAAGCAAGGAGGAAATGCTGTAAAATCTCAAAATAAGCTTATATGGGTTGAAGCAAGACCCAAGGCAATGATACCTCAAGTTTGATGGGTTCATGTTGGAGAATGGGTATAAAAGATTTTATACGAACCATTGTTGTTATCAAAACCTTTGAAGAGAGATACATTATTTTACTTTTGTACATGGATGATATGCTTGTGGCAAGTTTCAACATGTATGAGATAAGCAACTTAAAGAAGCAATTGTTAAAGGAGTTTGAGATAACATACTTCGGAGCAACTACATAAATTCTTGGAATGAGAATCATAAGAGACAAAAGGAACTATGAATTCAAGTTGTCTCAAATAGAGTATGCTGTATAAATGTTTACCAAATTCAACATGTAGGGTGCAAAGCTAGTTAGTACCCCACTACTTAGTCACTTTAGACTCTTCAAGAAAGATTCTCTTAAGATTGAAAGGGATAAGGATTATATGTCTAGGGTTTCATATGCTTTAGTGGTGAGTAACTTGATGTATTCCATGGTCAATACTAGACTGGATATAGCTCAATTAATGGGAGTTGTATGCAGATTCATGAGTAAACTTGGAAGGATGCATTGGGAAGCAGTTAAGTGGGTCTTGAGTTACTTGAGAGGGACCACAAACACAACTTTGAGTTTTGGAGGGAAGGAAGTAAAACTACAAGGATATGTAGACTCGGACTTGTTAGGAGACAAATATAAGACGAGGAGAACGATGAGGTATGTGTTTACCTTAGAGGATACATCAGTTAGTTAGGTGTCTCAACTATAAAAGATAATTGTGCTTTTCTTAATGGAAGTGAAATACATTGCAATGACGGAGGCTAGCAAGAAATTAATTTGATTAAAAAACCTGATGGAGGAGTTGGGAAAGAAGCAAGAGAACAACAAGTTATTCAGTGATAACAAAGTGTTATTAATCTTGTAAGAAACTTGGCCTTTCATGTCAAAACCAAACACATTAATAGGAAATATCACTTCACAAGGTCTCTCCTAGAAGAACAAGTGCTGAGGTTGGAGAAGATCCATATGGATGAAAATCTAATAAACATGTTTACCAAGGTGGTGATAGTTAAAAAACTAGAGCTTTGTAAAGCTTTAGTTGGTTTTCATGAGTAGAGACGAAGATGTAGAGATGTAAGAGATTTACAAAAAAGAAAGAGGTCTCATCACAGGTATATAATGTAGAGAACATGAAAGAGAACATCAGTCTCCAAGTGGGAGATTGTTGGAGGTGGAATCTGATACAACCAGAAGAGAAGGAGAACTAAGAAGGATAATTCGGGAAAGTTAGAATCGGCCTTAAAGGGCCCAAGGATCAGATTCAACAAGCCTAACCGATCTACAATTTTACAACTCAGTCCGAGACTCTCAAGCATACATAGATCAAAATACTAGAAAGTCTTGGATTAGTCCAAAGCTTTTCTTCATTTTTTTATTTTTTTATTTTTGCGAAAAATTGATAAACAATTTTAGAAGGTCCATAGGAGAGTGGAACTTTACCCCAGCTCGACCTCTATGATGTATATATAATCTTTAAGGTTATCTAGGGTTATAGTATGAGAAAAGGAGAGTGACAAACTTGTGGTTAGTGAGAGAATAAGAGAGAATTCTTGTAATTTTCCCAAAATAGTGAAGGTTTCTCCGTGGCTCTGTAGTTTTTCCCAACTTGGGATTTTCCATGTAAATCTTGTGTTTGTGGTGTGCTTGTGGTTTTGTTTTGATTTGTTCTTTGACTATATCTACTTTCATCTTGTTTGGTTGATTGATAGGCTTTTGGCATAAACCCCCAATAGATAGATCCCACTAACTCACTTGTTTATATAGGTCAGAGTTATTATTATAAAATGGTACTGATACATTATAAAATTAACAAGAAAATTGCTTCAAAATCAGGTTTTCACTTGTTAACTCGACAGAGCTACTAGATGAACTCAGTTTTGAATTGACTAACTCACTAACTTGTCAATTTGGTTGAAATTTTTGGGTAAGTTGGTTCAATTCTTAAGTTAAAAATCGAGTTTAAAGGATTTGAATAGAAGAACAACTTAACCATAGGCTCCTATTAATTATGCATTCATATTGTCTAAGTAGACGATCCATCGATCATATTTGTGAAGTAGAAATATAAATGCATTTCTGTGAAGGGGATATACACCCGAAGGTAAGGCATTTCTAAATTTGTAAGGCATCTAATAAGAAGAATGATTGTCTATGTTGACTTAGGCCTATGTAGGCATGCCATTGATTACATGACGTGTTCTTGAATTTGGTCTCCTTTTTTACACTTGAACACTTTTTGAACCCCAGACACATCATGTGTCAGCTTATAATTCACCCTAAAAACTAAACTTTGTCATCACAAAACATTTTCCTCCTATAATAATTATGATTGTATCCAATTAGGTAATACTATTTGTATGTTTGATTTTCAAAGTTGGGCTATAAATTGGGCAAACAAATAGGAAAATCCACAACCAAAGTAATGTGAATTGTTCATGTTGCACTAGCCCACCACCTTGTAGCCTAATTATGCCCGAGACATGTGTCAAACGGCCATGTGACCAAGACAGGACTTTTAGTTTTTTTTTCTTTTGGTACGGTCATGTGGGCCTTCATCATCACAACCACTTAAAGCGGGACTGGCTTGACCTAGTCATAATCGAGAACCCGAAAAGGTGACACCACTTTGCATTGCTTATCCTACCCCCTCTAGGGATTAGATCATGGGTCTTCCCGATGGAAAACATATGCCTTAGCCGCCAAAGCATTGGGGTGTTGGCTTTAGTTTAATAAACAAATGTATGAAAAAATGTGCCTATGTATGAAAAAATGTCCCAAGTCCATGTGATTATTTGTCTTTCCTACATTTCTCTTTACTAAAAAACAAAACCAGTTATATTTTAATACTACTATATAAATTGTGAGAAAATTCTTGCATAAAGGAGGGGGCATTATACTTGGGCAAGTGTCATGACCTGGATTTGAATCAGTTATCATGTCAATAACAATAAACATGTGACACAATGTTTGACAAAGGGTGTCTCAATAAATATATGCGGATCAAAGTGTTATAGTAAATACACTTTAAATAATACATATGCATTTAATAAAATACCCTTTCTCCAGCATCGTGTCACATGATGGGTAAACATGATATCTGTCAATTTAGACTAGAGATTCTTCAAACCCATTGTAACACTAAATTCCGTTGCTTTCAAGGAACATGAAACTGAAAGTATGCAAATTACCCAACCTTTAAAGGGTTGCTATATTATTTTATGTGGGAAATGATCACTCCAAATCTCTTGAAAGAGACTTGTTAATTACAACTTTTAGCAAGACAATCTCTGATTTCCTAACTTCTTACACCACTTGTAAAGCAAGAATGCATAAAAGATATATTTGAAGTTTTATTAAATATAACAAAATATACAAAGCACATGATGTTCTCTTATCTTCTCTTTACAATTCTTCTCAATCTTACCTAGCATTGGCCATGGCTTCAAATCCGTGAGCATGTCTTCTCCATGGAACTTTGCAAAGGTAATATGGACATGTTTGATCCTAGAGATGATTAGTGTGAAATTGAAGTAGCCTCGGAGGAAGCTGATCATGAAACCATATGAGAGAGAGAGTGCTTTGGATATTGTGCTTGATAAACCGTGAAGAACAAGAAATATGATGTAAAACCTTGTATGTTTTAAAGCTTATGGCACATGTGGAACATATAGGGTTTATATAGATATTTACAACTTGATCCATTTTAGGATTTTGTTGCATGTTTGATGCCTTGTTTGTAGCTTGCACTTCTTATCTTTATAGGAGACTTGTTGACGTAGCCACACTTGATCGGTTGTTGGAGAGACTTTGCATGCACATACAATTCCATAACTGTGTGAGATTCCAATTTCACTCTATCTAATCCCTTAATATATGGGATTTTGTAGATACAATAGAGATATGTAGTAGGTTTCTTATTTAGATGAATCTCGGACATATTTTGAGATTTATATAGATTAATGAGTCTTGTGTGAGTGAGACTCTTGTCATAAGGTTTTTAGGAATTTTAAGAGTCTAAAACACCATCCATTGGGATTCCTCAGGATTTATGCCACCTAGAATAGAAGTTTTGTGATACTGGCTTCATCCATTGCGATACACTTGTCTTCATGAAACAGTGTTCATCATTCGCCAAGGGCGTCCTTTGGGGAGTGTTATTTCATGGGAAATCTACATTATCGTGAGCTAGCTTACATTGTGAATTATGTGTCATCACAATACACTGTTCATCTATAGAAAACAAAGCTTGTCTTCACGAAACATTGTTCATTCTTCACGATGAGGATAAATTTATCATTTCACAAATTTTCCCATGTCAACACCTATCATGACCCTTAAGTGATTGCCCATGCCAAAGATCAGCATGATCATGTGGTGGCAACTATGTCTACAAAATAGGTGTAGAGAATATATTTTGGACATGGACTGAAATTGAGTAGGGAGGAGATTTTTGGGTAGTGTGAATATTATAGAAAGAAAATACTTAGTATTAGATGACCAATACTAGGTAGGGCTATCAATTAGGCTAGGCCAAGGTCAGCCTGAACTTCATTACATGGGTCCAAACTTGGCCTGAGGTAGTCAGCCCGAACTTTATTACATGGGCCTAAACTTGGCCCGAGGTAGTCAACACGAACTTGACCCATTTTAAAATCATGGATTTCGGGTTGAGTTTGAGCCGCCCAAATTTTATTTCCTTTTCAATTTTGGGTTGATAATGGGCTCAAATTACCCCTTAAATACTTTGATAATGTGCCTAGTTAGTTAAATTTTGGTTAATAATGGGCCAAAAACTATCCTATATTTGTTTGGCTAAGCTATACCAATGTCGGACTGGGCCAGGCCAAACTATATGTTATACCTATTCGGGGCCGAGCCAAGCTTAGCTTTATATGATTTCTACTTCAAGCTAGATTGAGCTGAGTTGGGGCTGAAATTGAGTCTACCCAAACTCGGCCCAAATAAAACTTCGGACTTGAAAACTGGGCCCAAACTCAGCCAAGCCCAAAGTTAGCTTGATCTAGCCTAACAATTTTTTAGGTTGAACATGTCGGGCTTCGGGCTAGCCTAGCCCAATTGACACCCTTAATAATAGCCTAATAGGCCTGTGATAGATAGCTGTGAAGATTCAAAGAAAATATATTGTGAAGAAAGATTAAATGCAAATTTGGGGGCCCTCAAAGAAAATATCTTGTGAAGAAAGATTTAATGCAAATTTGGGGTCCCAAATTATTATAGATCATTACCCCAAAAAAATAAGAATAAAAAATGTTATAGAACAATACACAAGAAACCTCCCCCACCACACCCCCCAAGATAAAAGAAGGAAAAATAAAAAATATATCGATGGCCAATAAACGGATAATTACGAATAAATGGCTATTGTTTTAGGGGGTGTTTGGCAGACCCACTAATTGTAAATTGTTTCATTTAAAATTGTTTCATTTACAAATGAGCCTATTTAAACGTGTTTGGCTATTTTAAAGAAACTAATTTAAATTTATCTTATTAAACTGTAATCAAATCATTAACAAAAACTGAAATGGGACAATTACAATATTTGATTGAAATGCCCCAATTTTAAATTTCCCCATTCAACCTTTCGGGCCCTCTCAACGCTCTCGACATCTTGATGTCTTGACAGTGGAGAGCTGAAAACCCCAAGAAAACTAGGTGAGTCTCATGGTCTCTCTTCTCTTCTCCATTCCTCTCACTTCAATCCCCTCTCTCTCTCTCGCTCTCTCTCTCTCTCTCTCTCTCTCTCTCTCTCTTCTCTTCTCTTCTCTTCTCTCTCGTTTGTTCGCTCTCTCATCTCTCCAATTTTTAAGATTTTTTTTCTCTTTAGATTTGGTGTGGTTCAAGTTTCTTACGGTGAATTTCCTTGTCGTTGAAGGTATGCACAGTTTTGTTTCTCTATGCATCATGAATTAGGGTTTATTGCTTTTGCGTGTTAGATTTTTGAAGTCACTATGATATATTTGTTATAATTTATTTTTTCTTATGTTTTTATTAATTTTGGACTTTGATTTTGTTTAGATTGTTGAAACCTAACATTTTAGATTCATTTGGATTGCATAGAAAAAGCCCCTTGAATTTATTTCATTTATATCTTTTTATTAATTTTGGCATAATCAACAAGATTTGTTGTTTGATTAGAGTTCGTTACTTTTGTAGCTTATTTTAGCTTTAATTTTTTAGGATTTCTCACGCTTATATCTTGTTTTTAGTTGGAAAAAGTTAAATTAATTTCTTTCAGACAATGGTGACTTCATGGCGTGGATGGGTAAAGAGAGAGAGAGAGAGAGAGAGAGAGAGAGAGAGAAAATGAATCAGTGGCGTGGATGGTTAAGGAGTGTGAGAAAAGGGTTTTTGACTAGGTTAGTGTTAGGAAAGTTGGAGAATTGCAGAGTTAGGTTCCGAGTACACTGGCGAGGGCTCATCAAGCTTCACTTTCACTCCATATGGTCCTTACTGGAAATTTGTTAAGAATCTATGTGTAACAGAGCTATTCACCCTAAGAAACTCAATTAGTTTTCCAGGATCTGACAAGAAGAGATCATGCGGTTCTTGAGGTCTCTCTTAGAGAAATCTAGAATTGGAGAGGCAGCCAATATTGAGGCCTTGCTCACAGCTCTTACAAACAATATCATTTGTAGGATGGCAATGAGTACAAGGTGCTCAAGAAGCATGAATGAAGTTGAGGAGTGCAAGAAGGTGATGGAAGAGTAATAGAGGTGGCAGGAAAGCTGAATTTGGTTAATTTGTTGGGTATTTTTGGGAGTTTTGATGTATTTTGGTATGGAAAGGGGGTTGGGGCTGCACATGGGAGGTATATGGTCCTGGTGGAGAAGATTATGAAGGAGCATGAAGAGAAGGATAAGGGGAGAGAGATGGGTAGTGAGGAAGATAATGAAGTAGAGGATTTTATGGATATTCTACTCAAAATTTCTCAAGATGACAAGGCAAATATGAAATTATCCAGAGATAACATAATGAAGTAGAGGATTTTGAGATCAGAAAGGAGTAGCAGATCAGGGACCTAATCAGAAGCTATTGCAAGTTCTGTTCTGTATTCAATGGATTCATCCTCTCAAGGGGATGTTTACACACCAGTAGATTCTCTAAGATCCAACGTTGACCTTGGTTACACTGGATGCTAGGGAGAATCTTTGTGTTGTATTAGTGAACCCTTTAATGACTAATCAATAACTGCATAATTTAAGGGTTAAGATATTCCTTATTTTTATTGTCAAATACTCCGGTTGGGAAGAACACATCATTCTCCCTCAACTGAGATAATTGAATCAAACTTTATTTATGAATTTCTATGCGTAGTCCCGAACCCCTAGTGTTAATCTCCTAATTTAATCCATAACTCTTTAGTTCATTTGTCTTTTTTTTTTTTAGAATTAACATATTCAATTTTTCACACCTTGAGGACACAATCAAACTCTTTTTTTATTATTATTACTAATTTTCTATTTTCATTTTTTTTTCTCTTATGGTTGTTTGTTCTTCAATCCTTATGAATCGATCCTGGTCTTACCAAGTTTTTACTACTTTGCTACACTCTGCACTTGGGGGTTATTCTGATCTGCGTAGTGTGCTCTTTGGAATGCATTATTCAGAACGTAGCATTATACAAATTTGTATGAATTCATTGCACCATATCGAGGAGTTCGGTATCACTTAAATGAATTTGGATCTGACCATAAAGCACCCCGAAATGATGAAGAGTTATTCAATTGTTGTCATTCATCCTTACGAAATGTAGTTGAGAGGATATTTGGAGTGCTTAAGACTCGGTTCTTTATATTAAAAATGCCACATTCTTATCCATTTGGTGTTCAAGCCAAATTAATTGTAGCACTTTGTGTCTTGCATAACTACATTCGTATGGAGACAAGAGGCGAAGACTGGGTGTATGAAGAATATGATTATGATGTTTCAAATAGATGACATCAAATAGAAAATCATAAAAAAGGCCTCTCAAGAAAGTTTGTCGGCTAGAAACAAATTGCGTGCTGCACGTAAACTATGAAATTCTATTGCTAAAGCCATGTGGCAAGACCATTTAGAGCAAAGAATAGTAGTAATATCATAGTAGTGGTCAAACATTTTAGTAAAGTTGTTTTAATAATTTCTTTAGATATGATGGAGTTGTTTCAAGGTTAAGTACTTTTTAGGTATGTTGATTTTAGATACATTATAATTCATTTGAGGTAGGAAACTTTGGTTAAACATTCCTCTTTATCTGCATGAAACTTCAGCTACCTTGGCAATGGATTAGAAAACAAAGGCAAAAACATTCACTGATGGATATAACACTACGTGTACAATGGTCCACTACCATATATATCAACAGGTAGGATGGATTAGTGTCATACTATAAACTATTATTTTTCAGCAAGGTGGAATGGAGTTGGGTCATACAATTGTTATTATAATAGTATTTAGTCTCAAACATACACATCAAAGTGTTGAGGCTGATCTATCTGGACCATTGCATGGTCTAGATTGATGAGAGGTATATGTTAGAGAGTATTTTCCTTTGTATTTTTCATTTTGGGATACACCAAACATGTAAAAATTATTTAATTTGAAATTAGTCAATTTTTCATAGAACGCGTCAAACATGCCATGAAATTTGAATGAAGTAATTTTAAATGACATAATATATAATTCACTCATTTCAAATGAACTAATGTGAAAAATGAGACAATTTGGTCTGCCAAACACCCCCTCACAGAATTTTGTTTGTTCATTGCATAATGGTTTGGAGAGCACATGCATCTAAAGGTGGGAAAGAAACCCTGTGGGTTTACAAACATGAATCTTTCGTAATCTTTGGCCTCAAACACTTAAGTTGCGTGTGCTCAACCACGCAATTGGTCAAGTTATTTATTTATTATTGTTATTATTATTATTTGAATTGTTTTGTTTTTTATTCATTAAAAAAAATCTAATGGTTTTGACTACTTTCTCAAGGTCTGAAACCTGCTATAAAAGTTAAGATCTGAAATCTGCTCAAGGTTAACATTGGGGGGCAAATGTTATGTCCAGGATTTTGTATGTCCTACCATGTCCTCTACTCCAAGGATTTGGTACGACCCCCTTAGGTCAGCCTGGCATCAGGGGCCGACATATCAGCACCAAAAAGTGAAAAGCATCCCCCAAAAAATGTAAATCACCTTTTTGGCGCTGATGTACCAGCCCCAAATGTCTGTCCGACCTTGGGTGGACCTTAGTGGTTGCGCCAAATCTGAGCCACAGGCTGACACATGATGACTTTTTGAATTTAGTTCCTCTTTTAAATCCCTTAAGATTTGGTGTGCCCTCTCAAAGTGTCCCCCTGCATGAAGTGGGAGGCACGTCATGTTGAGAAGAGATTTACACCCCTCACCCCCCCAAAAGTCTAAATCGATGTGCCCTTCACTGCATGCGGGGGTGCTTTAGGATGGTGCACCAAATCCCAGTCGCGTTAAGAAGTGATTTACACCCCTCCCAAAAAGTGTAAATCACTTTTCGACTTGATATGTTCCCTGCATGCAGAGGAGACGTTACGAACACTTTAGGGGGCACACCAAATCCCATCCATTTTAAAATAGGGAACAATATTAATGTGGCCCCCTTAAAGAACACCTAAGGTCCACCTTTCATCAGGGGTAAACACATCAGCAGGGAAAAGTGAAAAGCATCCTCCAAAAAGTGCAAATTATTTTTTTGGTGTTGATGTGTCCACCCCTGATGCAGGGCAGACCTTAGGCATTCTTTAAGGGGGTGGGGCGCACCAAATCCAAGATGTATTTTTATGAGTACCTATTTTTTCATTTGAAAACTGTTTCTACAGTTTTAACCCTGCACCCAGCCTTTATGCGTATTCATGGTAGGATATACAAAATCAAATATTTCAAAATTACTAATTTGAAGCCTTTATAGACTTCCTACTAAGGGTGTTAACAGGCTAATTTTAACATGTAAGAATATAGTAGGAACTACGGGTGGCAATGTTTGACGCAACCCACACACCCAACACAAAATAATCAGCTTAGGGTTGACAGGTTTCGGGGCAAAGTGGGTCGACCAGCCTTGACACAATTACTAAATGGGTCGGGTTGAGTTGAGCCATTTAGTTGTATACCCTAAACTTGACATGACACGAATATGACCTGCTAACATGAATTACCACATAACCCACAAACCCGACATGAACCCAACACGAAATGATCAGGTTAGGGTTGACTGTAAACGTGATTTGGATCCAAAACAGGTTAACCCGCTTTGACACGATAAATAAATGGATCAAGTTAGGGTTGAGCCATATAGTTGTAATAACCTTATCTCAACACGACATGAACCTGTCCCACCAACACGAATTGTCAACCCTTTTAAGAAATCCATTCCTACTTGAGATGGACGATTATGCAGTCTTATAGGCTGTATTCTTCCTAATGAGTTTTCTCTGCATCAAGAGAGAGAGAGAGAGAATAAGAAGTATAGCGACAAGATTTTATTAAGATTTCAAATGGGGCGTGATCACAACAACGCTTGAAGTCACTCTCTGCTACATTAAAACCATCCGGACAAGCCCGGGATAATTGGCTAAAATCATAAATTCCGTTGCCGGGACTTGAACCCGGGTCTCTCGGGTGAGAGCCGAGTATCCTAACCAACTAGACTACAACGGATTAATGTGCAACTACGAATTTAAATATTAATATTCAAATACTTTAACTGAATTGTAATTATCTCATTTTATTTGTAATGCATCCAAGTGTTTGCGAGTTTTCACAAACAATGGACCCCATCTTCTCTCTTCTTCTCTTTCTACTTCCTTTTTCTTTTTTTACAAATAAACTGATTTCATTCGCATCGAATAGCCCGAAGACTCTCCAACAAGGCGCCAACGTGGGCAACCAAAAGATATACGATTATCCTTTACACATAATTAGGCTATATCATGGGTCTGTCTATTACAGGAACGAGAGACATGACAAATTTAGACCTCAACCCGGCTAGGTATAAGAGCTTGGCAGTTAGAAGACCGCTTAGATTTTATACACCGACTTTATCTTCATCTAACCTCCTCTGAAAGTCAAATGGGGGCATGTGTAAATTACTTCTGATGCTGATGTGGCTGCCCCTCAACTTCGGCAGAGGTTTGCATCGGCGTAGAAAATTCTATTCGGATCCTAATTGCTTCCATCTGTCCCAAAAGGGGGGTACTAGTAATCCTTTAGTGACACGACTCCTTTCCATGCTCTTTCAGGATCACATAGAAGATTAGGTACAAACGAAATTCGTACTTATGCATCCGAATGGCACCAAGGGGTGAACACATCAGCACTGAAAAAGTGATAAGCACCACCGTAAGTCACTTTTTGGGACTGCTGCATCAGTCCCTTGGTACTGTTCAAACGCATCAATACGAACTTCATTCGTACTTAATCCCAGCCCTCATGATCATGAGCCACCGCAGCTACGGCTCCCACTGATCCTTCCAACGGGGAGGCGGCATACACACAAATTTTTGACAATGGACCCATCTTCATTCATTAAAAATATGAATAAACAATAAATAAATAAATAATGTTACATTTTGTAACAACCTAAGCTGACCATGTTCAAGATGACCTTATTCATCCAAATGCTAAGGGCATTCAAAATAAAATGATTTGATTCTAGGTGACAACTAAACATGGCATTAATCATTAAAATTTTAGATATTCTAAATTCTATATCCCCACAAAAGGCATTGTTATTCACTCAATAATATCAACAGTATTCGAAAATAATATATAAATAAGTTATTTCAGTCACAAGGGATTGTAGTACAATTTAAATTATGGTATAAACGATCAAATTATTATGAGTCCGGATCATGAATGGATAAAAAATGCTCACCTTAACGAATGCAAATCACTGCTCCTTGTCAGGCGGCGGGCATATCAGCATCGAAAAGTGAATATGTGCCCCCAAAAAAGTGAAAATCACTTTTCAATGCTGATGTGTCCACCCCTGACAAGGAACAGTGATGATCATTTGTTAAGGGAAGCGATCCTCTCTTGTTGATCGTTTTTCAAGAAGAAGAATGAGACATGTGGTCAAAACTAAAGTGGATTTTCTGCAACGCAAAAAGTTGCAATGCCTCCGAAGCGTCATGAGTGACACACCCAACTCTGCATGCAAAAGAAGTGTTTTTAACTTTTTTCACCACGTGTCACTTGGTGCCTAGCACTTCAGATGCGTCATAATGTTTCAGATGGCAGGAAATCCGCTTTCGGTGAGAAAAGGTTTTAAAAACCTTCCTAACATTTTCTCATCACGTGGCGCATCCACATTCTCCTAGATTCAAGCTCCCTTCTCTTATTTTTGCAGGCGAAGATCCGGAGTCTATTATTATACCTAAGCGTCAAGTTTTTAAATATTTTATAATTAATTAAAGTATAATATTCTAGTATTTAACAGAATAAAACATTAGTAATAGTCATAAATGACAGCATAATGGCCTTTATAATGATAACAACAATTAACTTTAGTAGTCTTATTTAACAACATAATGTAACAATCCAAAGCTTATCACGAATAACTGCACTGTGATATGTATTTTTGTAATCCCTTCATTTCCTATGAATTAAGAAGAGGAATTTTAGAGAGTTTTTATTTATTTTTTAAAATTTTCTAAGCTTTTCCCAGTGTTTTCTCTCCGTGAAGATTGGCCTTGTCTATTATAAGGTAAACCATGGAAATAAGAGGGAAGTTGTACTTTCATGTTGTCTGATACACGAGGATAACAGATGGAAAAACTTGGTAAAACTACATAGGATGTTGAATTTTTCCATTTCTTCATATATTTGTTCATTCTCTTATTCTTACTAAAAATGATGAGAATAAGAGAGGAAAGAAAGAAAATGAAATGAACAATAATTTTTTTTTCTTTCATTTTTTTTCATTTTTCAAAGTGGTTTTTTAATTTTCCTTTTTTTTCCCGTAGTGTACCTTGTAACAAACAAAGAGGAATGACAGAAAAAAAGTTCAAATAAAGCTATACTAGGGGGTATAGAATATTCTGGAATAGGTAAATGAGCAAATATATAAAGAAATAGAAAAGCATGAGAAAGGTTCCTAATCTAGGTTGTTTTATCAAGTTTTTTCCATTTGGTATCCTCGTACATCAAACAATATAAAAGTGGGGTTTCTTGAAATATATATATATAATTTTCATCCTTTTCCCAAGGTTTACCTTGAATTACCATTGCAAATTCAAAAAACAGAGATAAAAAAATATTGAATTCACTTCTTGTTAAATTGGAATAACTCAATAACGAAATTAACAGCATTATAACGGTTTTCAGTCCCTGCATTGTGTTGTAATAGAATAGAAATGATAAATAACAATGAGCCTTGATAAAATATTTGAATGTTGGGCTGTTACAGTTCACAACCTCTTGGTCGACTAAGAACAGCTTGACCGGACCCAATGTCAAAACTATCTGATTGGAATTTATTTTTATATTAATTAAAGAAAAGACTGAGGTTCCATCTACATCCAAGATTGTAGTC
>JAOXJP010261401.1:0-20987 GCA_025762735.1 Platanus orientalis | reverse complement strand
GAATGGAATTTGGGCCGAGGCCCCTAAGCACTGAAATTTGGGCTGAGGCCCCTCAGCAAAGAAATGTGGGCCTCTACCCCTTAAGGAATTTGGGGCCTCCGCCCATCAAGGAATTTGGGCTTCAGCCCCTCAGTGAAGAAATGTGGAACTCCGTCCCTCAAGGAATTTGGGGCCTCTTCCCATCAAGGAGTTTGGGCTTTAGCCCCTCAACAAAGAAATGTGGGCCTCCGTCCCTTAAGGAATTTAAGGCCTCTGCCGATCAAGGAATTTAGGCCTCGGCCCCTCAGCAAAAAAATGTGGGCCTATACCCCTTAAGGAATTTGGGGCCTCTGCCCATCAAGGAATTCAGGCCTCAGCCCCTCAACAAAGAAATGTGTGCCTCTACCCATTAAGGAACTTGGGGCCTCCACCCATCAAGGAATTTGGGCCTCAGCCCCTCAGCAAAGAAATGTGGGCCTCCACCCTTTAAGGAATTTGGGGCCTCCGCCCCTTAAGGAATTCAGGGCCTCTGCCCATCAAGGAATTTGGACCTCGGCCACTCAGTAAGAAATGTGGGCCTCCTCCCTTGAAGGAATTTGGGGCCTCCACCCATTAAGGAATTGGGCCTTGGCCCCTCAGCAAAGAAATGTGGGCCTTTGCCCCTCAAGGAATTTGGGCCTCAGCCCCTCAGCAATGAAATTGAGTAAAGGATCCTTCAGAATAAAGTCGATCCTTAGGGATCCATGTAATTTTGATGTAAGCCTAGTAAAGTTCCCAACATGAACCAGCAAGCAAATGAAACCCTGAAGTCTACTTTGCCAGCAAAGCAATTCGGTGATAAATCATCACCCTAGCTAAGTTCATCCTTATGGCAATGTTTGATAAAAAATAAAGCATCGATTGTTTTTGACCTTGAGACCAGGCCATGTAAAGGTTCAGTGAGGACTCCACCTCACAGAAAGGGCCAAATTTTGACATCACAGATTGCCTACCAGGCATAGACAAATGTCGATCATTGTTCCATTGCCTACGTAACATAACAAAACATGAATACATAGCACTGATCTCTAAAGAGGTCTCCATGACTTCTAGAGTTAAGCCCCAAAACTTCCTGATATGCTCTGCTCAGACCACCGCAGGTTTAATGAGGGACTCTAGGTT
Organism: Platanus orientalis; assembly: GCA_025762735.1. Lineage (NCBI taxonomy): Eukaryota > Viridiplantae > Streptophyta > Magnoliopsida > Proteales > Platanaceae > Platanus > Platanus orientalis. The sequence continues at coordinate 19,847 of JAOXJP010261401.1, read as the reverse complement.
GCCTCACCAGAAACGGCAGAAACCATTGACATGACAAATTTCTTTTCGGGTGCAGGCAAGTGTCGACATCATTTATATATCATGACAACTGCCCTTGGAAACTGGTTAAAACATGTATATAGCACTGATCCTTCATGATCTCCATGGCTTTCAGAATAAGCCTAAAAATTTCCTAACATGCCCTACTCAAGCCGCCATAGTTTCGGTGAGGGACTCTAGGTTACCTCACCAAAAATGGCCGAAACTGTTGACATAGAAGATTGTTTACCCAGGTATAGAAAAATGTCGACATCATTCCATAGCCTATATACCATGACAATCATCTTTGGAAATTGATTGAAACAGATACATAGCACCGATTCCTCAGAATCTCCATGGCTTTTGAAATAAGCCTAAAAACCTCCTGACATACCTTATGCAAGCCGCATAGGTTCACTAAGTCAAGTCGGTCCCCGACTTTGTAAAAAGGCCTTCACAGATAAACCACCTATCTAGGGTGTAGGTAGGCATCATCACTTCATAGCCTATGTATTATGCTAGCCCTGTTTACATATTGGATGGTTGAAAAAGATATGAAGCACCGGTCTCTTAAGATCCCATGGCTATCAAAACAAGCCCAAAAAGTTTCCCACAAGCCTTGTCGACAATCCCTGAACCATGAACAAATTACCGTGTAGCATCCTGGTTATTCAGACATAGCTAAATGTTACACTTTGAGTCATAGCCTATGTATTATCTTAGTGCTAATACCGTTAGGAAGATTGGGTTCCTTGTTCTCATAACCCCCACAGCTTTCGGAGAGAGCGTAACATCTCTAGTCCCGGCCAGTCCTCTACCTACACTCTATTGAAGTCGGGATAATTGTAAGGTATGACTCACTTGTGATGTCTATTTATGAGGACGTAAATATACATCACAATTCAATCCCTAAAGTTTGTGTAATTCCTAAGGCCATAGCTGGACTGCTATCATGCTTGAAGAATTCTCCTCACAGCAAACAGGTTACTTGTGAGAAAAACCCTCCAATGCTTCTCGGGAAATAGCTCATAACATTTTTCTGCATGTCCAAACCAAGCCACCCTTACAATTTAAATTTTGGTATAGCCTAGTCCTTACTTTTGAATGACTTACTTGTATCGGCCATTCCAGTTAGTACTTTATCTGTCGCATGATTTACTAACGGCCACCCCGTGACAGCTACTCAACATCGAACAACGAGCAATGCTACACTTCAATCCATCAAGTCTATGAAATGCTAACTTCTATCCATAGTGTTTCTTCTATCTACAGTCTAAACAACTATCAAGCTTGAGTAGTTATTCCATAGCATGGGTTACTTGTGAGAAAAACCCTTCTATAGCTTCTCGGGAAAGAGCACAACAATATTTCTATGTAAGTTCTGACGGTCACCACTCAACAAACCTACCTGTTAGCACCGACCTTGGTGACGCTTGCTTACTGGGACATAAGAATTGTGTTGCATTCACCCTCAAACGTTGTGTATTATACTTACTTTAGCAAATACTGGGTTGCTATCACCTAGGCAAGGCACAACACCCTATCCTTCGGGATCTCACCCCGGCTTCCGGAGAGAGTCATATAAATTCTCCCTTGCACATCTCCCCACCTCGATAATGTTTAAGTAGGATGAAAATATTGTCATGGATCAATCCATAGTCTATATGCCATCACTTTATAGATGCGTAGCATTGACCTCTCAAGGTCCCATAGCTTTTCTAAAGAAAGCTTCCAAAATCTCTCTGTGAGTCCCGTAAAATACAACACTTGCCTAAATGGGACGAAGGCAATATTATAGATTGATCCTGCTATATATCATAACCGAAAAGCCATAAGTGTCTTCAGAAGTGATATTTAGCGTATATGTACCATGATTGATGTAAAACCGAGCAGTGTTCAATCATGACTACATATATTTTTCAATAGATTTTTTAGGGAGAGCTTCACTAACATCCCTCGTTGAGTCCTATTAAAACCTTCAAGGACAGTCACAAAAAGATGTCTGAGCAATCAACTTCATAAATGAATCAAGGATTACTCAACACAGAAAATGCAAAACCTTGCAAGAAACTTCAAACAACTCATACAAATTAAATCTTCAAGCTAGCCAGAAGAAAATACCAGTGCATAAGTCATCTAAATGGTTCGTATGCTTACAGCTTTTTGCATGATCAGTTTTTCGTAATGTTTTCTGCAATGTTTTTAAGCAGTTGTGCCCAATGTCGATGACTTACATGTCTCCCGATGCAGTGCATATGCTAACAGTAACACCCGAGAAGCTAGAGAAAATTCCAATTGCTTGCATATAACTCATGGATAGCCTATCTTTTCAAAACAAGGAAGTTTCCTCTATCGATGAATACCCATTTTCAAGAAAAATTGGAATGAAGGAATTTACAAAACACTGAGAGAGTATACCTTTAATCCAAGAAGGCATTTCAAAAGTAAACTCATTTCAAAACCTTGATCCAAAGTCAAGGACAAATTTAGCCCATCAGTGCTTCCAAGCCAAAACTATTCTATATTTCAAAAACTACCCATCCAATATCCATGAGTTACATGCAGGGAAGAAACATGGTCTCTCCTAAGTCAAAATTAGGGCACTTCCTTTGCTATATGTGAAGCCACACATATCAAAGAGGGGTATCTGTCAACACCCAAATTTTGACTAGGATCATGTGATAGCATAAGGACAGCATAACAACATTTAGGCATCAAGATTCTAAGTATCCTTGGTTTTGGTAGAGAAAACATGGAATCTAAGAGGTTAGGCATCCCCAAAAAGGTCCCCCCGGATGCTCCAGTCGCGAATGAACCAATCAAAGCACCTTATTACAACCCAAAATGCACCATTTCAGGACAAACCCTAATCTCTTGTAAAAGCATCAACAAGACTTTGAGGGTCCACACTTAAGAACCCATCCATGTTATCAGCAAGTTTTCCACCTACTGTAAGCCTTTCTCTAGCAAAGCATCACTTATAGAAAAATTACCATTTTTCTCTTTTGCCTTCAAAAGCTCAAAACTCACTATCTACCATCTAGATCACTAAATTTCTCCTACCTTCATAAGCCTTCTTGTCATGAAGCATCATAGGCGAAGAATTCTCATTTTCACTTTTTTCAACCCATGGGCAAAAAATTACCATTTTACCCTTTTCATCTTAGAGAATCTACCCCTAGACCCTCAAAGGATTCCTGAAGCCTCTCCTATTATCCGAATGGTATAAGTTCAGATCCTATGCATCCTTGAGCCTCCCTACTCTAAGGAACTCATCACATAACAGACATTGCTCGCGAATGGCAACAACCAATTTCTCAATCTATGACAACCCAGACCAAGAAATGACCCTTGCAGAAGCTCTCAGAGATTCATCTAATCTCTAAATCCAGAAAGGTCAGTTGCCATATCTCGGTCCTGGCTTTAGCTTCAAATCTTCAAGTTTAAGAAGAGAACTTTGAAATCTCAAACCTTTCTCAATCTATGATTTGTTGCACTTTTTAGAGTATTTGAGAAGAGTTCAAAAAGTTATTTTTCCGCATTTCACTCATATAGAGCCAGAATATTCTTCAGACCTCCAAATCAGGATCAGTTAGTGTCCATCTCTCCGGAATCACAAAGCCTTCGAAAAGCTGTCTAAGAAGTAGAAACTTTCATGAAAATTATCTGCCAAGATTCCCTCAAATACTCTAAAAGGTGTAATAAATCAGGTTTAAAAATCAGGTGCTCTACTAACTCTTGGGAGTTCATCTAAAATCATAAATTCAGTTGGTTAGTGGCCACCCCATTATAAATTCAGAGCCTCAAGACTATTAGATTCACACCGAATTACAAAAAACTTATGGCCTAAGCCATCATTTCTGCCCAAACCCAAAAAAAGCACATTTTGTTTGTATTTGTCAAGGTTAAGCCCATTTTCTTAGTTTTACCCCAGTCCTCAGAAAAACATTTCACAAACTCTTAATTCAAAGAATGTCCAGTAGTTCCATTCCACCCAACTATAGACAACTACAGAAACCCAATCTCTCTAAGTGACCTTGCTTCGAAAACCTCTTAACAACTACCCAGAAATCCGACAGCCAATCTATTATCTCCTATATTTCCAAGACTCCTCAAACTCCAAATCCCCCAAATATGGCCCATGGTGGCATTTTACAGAAAAAATAGTAGCATTCCCTATCCAATATTGTCACATCGCATGAAAAATGGTTTTTAACCCAGTTTCCTACTCAGGTACCATAATCCTACGTAGTTAGAAGCTGTGACTCACTTGGACCCGAGGTCATCTATCCCTGGGTGATTCTTAGATCAATTTTACCATTTTGCCCTTTCAAAATACATATGAGAGCCTTTTAGGTTAAAAAACCCTATTTCACCCCCTTGCCCTTTTCGTAATTTGGTTCTAATTGGATCAGCACGACCAGAGCTCTATAACCTCTAAAAATGACACTGACTGGGCCAACTTCTGAGCTCAAATGCTCGTGAGGTGTGACAGTGGTGAGAGGGTTCAAAAAACCCTAAAAGCAATAAATATCATTAATGAGCAAAGACTTTTCAACTTAACTCATTAATGGCATTTAATGCCTCGATGACTCATAAAAGCCCTTGGATTGGAATCTATTGCTATGCACCCTTGTCTCTCACCCTTAGATCTAGGGACTGAGATTCAAATCCCCAGGGTACCCCTCAAGCACAACCAATTGGCATCTTGATGCCCCTCTAAAACTTTACAACAAATGGAAGCCCATCTAATGACATCTCCCATACCCCCCTTCCATCTCATCAATCTATGGCAACAAACACAAGTTAATCTCCACCCTCCACCTCATTTTAGCTGAACACATCTCCACCTCCACCTCATTTTAGCTTAACACATCTTAGCCCCCACCTTATTTTTAGCTAAACACATCCTAGCCCTCCACCTCATTTTGGATAGACATCATCCTAGCCCTCCACCTAGCTAACCCTACGATCAATCCAAACCCTCCATTGGACCAATTTGAGGCTATAAATAGCCCCAAATTCATGCAGCCTAAGGGTTGGCAACAAAAAACTCTAAAATCTCTAAGAGAAAGAAGAAGAAGAATAAGAAATAGAAGAGAAATTTACAAACCCTAGGTCACTTAGACTCTAAGCAAAGCCTAACCCTCACCCTAAAGGGGTTAGCAACCCTTGACGAGTAGCGGGTGCTTGACGTCTGTGAAACATGAGCTGAAGTGGGCCTCGATGTCCACAGAATGACGACTCTGCTAGGGACATTGTTTAATCTCCACATGTACAAGTCTTAGTCTTTGTCAAATACTTGCGTTCATATATCTATTTGCTTTTGCACATGTATATCTACTTTCTTAGATGTCTACATGCTTTCTCACATGCCTACTTACTTTGATTTAGACTTAGGTCACTTCATTAGTTAGTTAGGATAACACTCGATCTTTAACATTTACTCCAAAGTTCCATGCATAGGATAGAAAACATGTTCACTTAGCTTTAGGGCAACTTGAATTAGTTAGTAGGGTTAAATTCACATCTGAACAACTTGTATGCAACACATCTCTGTTATTTTATACTTTGCACAAAATGAGTCCGAGGACATGACATTGCACCAATACATCACTTTCATGAGCCCTTATCTAGGGCATTACCTACCAATGGACCGACATTGGATCACCACATAGGATGGGAACAACGTCTGAGCAATTGCTGCTATGTTAGCGCGGCCATTCCAAGTTACCCAAGCCGGTTATCACTCTATGATCCAATCTTTTTTGGGGAGGTGTTTTGACTGGTACACTCATCTTTTAGAATCTCAAAAAGCATGCATATATAGTCATTTTTAGGTTAAAGTAATTTAGGCTATACTCAATAGCTTAAAAGTCTAACTTTAGGTTTGTTTAACGTGATTTTGATTGATTGCTTGCATGATTGATTAAAAGGGGAACCAGGAATTCATGTCCAACTTTATAAAACTAATCCAAATTATTTTATTTAGATAATCAGGTCTGGATTTTACCTTCTTATTTAAATTTGAATATCTCTCACCCCTTTTTGCATAATATATATAACGCAATGGCATAAATGGCATAGACACCCCATAAGTAAAACAATAAGTAAACCAAACCATGAAGGAATAAAGTAAAATGAATGAATAAAAGTTACCCTCAAGTAACTAAAGTATGTAACCAATCTGAGTTCAACATCATTTCAAGCAAACAAAAGAAAAGAAACCTCAAAACATGTCCAAAGTCATCCAAGGTTAATATATACAACCCAGCAACCAAAAATGTTTAAATACACCTCCCAATGAATAAAAAAAAACCAAAAAAAATAAGTTTGGTCCCCCAGTAACTCATTGGAACTGCTGCCCATATAATCCACCATCCCCTTCCTCCCCATATGCTTCCCACAGGAGTAAAACCAGCCTTGGTCATAATGAATAGTGTCAGCTCCCCAATCATGGCCACTACCCCTAGTAGTCCTGAAAGAACCTCTAACGTCTGTCTGCAAGGGAGTCACCTCCACCACACTGCTAGGCATCAGCTCTGTATGTACCATGGGATCTCCCTCAACCTCGAGCTCTTCCCTGACCTACTCTCCCTTAGCCTCAGTGGAAGGCATCTCAATGTCCTCCATAGCATCTCCTACATCCCCTGGAACTAGGATCTATCTCTGCAAATGCAAAATAAAACACACATGTCAGAACCCTCTTAAAGTAAAATGCTCTTAAAAGAAAATCAAATAAACCCTATTTCTGTACCTCCTCCACCTCTGCTCTGTGGCTCACCTTCAAGGCTGTAACCTTGATCAAGTGAACTTGGTGCTTCTACCCCACCAGAGTAAAGCACCTCGCCAACTTCCAAAAGGCACTAAGGTACACCTCCCTAGAAACCTACATAAGTTCATAAAACTTTGTCAAAAATTAAAGTGCAAAAATTTTAAAACTTAATTACTTAAACAAATCAAACCATACCTCAGTCGTCGCCTCAAGAGGCACCCAACCCTCAAGCAGCTCAGCCTCTAGCAAGGGCTCCTCAATGACCCCACCCTCGAGGTTAGCCACAGTCACTACCTCGGGTATCATACCCATCACGTCAGGCTCAGCTGGGGGAACCCTCCTCTTCCTCCCTCTCTGGGTAGGAGGTGCTGGCTCCTCTGTAGGCTGTGCCTCGACTGCCTGTTAAAGTCAAACAAGTCAAAAAGATTTAAAAGAAAAAAAAGAAAAGGAAATAAACAAATGTTTTTAAAAAATAAAATAAATCTCACCTGGGCTTCGATGGGGCCACCCAAGGGCCCATAAGTCTGAGTGGCCCACCACTCACTATAAATCCTGCCCCAATCTAGGAATACAGAGGCCTCGATGCCCTCTTCCCCTCTGCTAGTCTCCCTCTCAATGTCGATCACCCGAGGAGGCGAGTATGGGACCACAAAGTCCTCTCCCCCGACTACGACCTACCTTTAGCACCTCTCCCCGAGGTACATAGTAACCTCATCAAGGGCCACCAACCCGACCCTTTGATGAGACCAACCCCAAGTTGAGGCTGGTCTTGGGCATCCTCTACCCCTAAGGCCCACCGAGTCCACAGGTGCCACTTGACCTACACAAGACAAAGTAGAAGCTAGACAATGATTTTTAAGAAAGAAAGAAATCAATTAATCAAGCTAAAGTATTGTGTACTTACCTAATCGGTCGTAAAAAGATCTAAATCACATCAAAAGGTTGAGATGGATTTTCGGGCTTTGTGGAAGGTGTGTGCCACCTTCCACCGTGCGATGTAAGGGAAGGGAAATGTCTCCTCACCTCTCCACCAAGGGGCCAAGGAAGGGAAGTGCTCCTAGCACCACACCTGCAAAAGAAAGAATCAATGCTATCAAAGTAGATTTAAAAGAAAGAAAATAAAATAAAAGACAAAAATTTTTTAAAAATAAAGTCATACCTCCCATAGGAAGCACTGCCCCAAGAAGGCATGAGGGCCCTGCTCAGAAGAGATCTCGCTCATGTTGGCATACATCCACCTGAGGGTGGACCTAATCCAACTCTATGTAGCCACGAGGTCCAGATCCTCTAAAGCTGGCAGCAAGTAATACACCCTATCGCTCTTCCCATAAAAAATAGAGTAGGTCAGCATGTACACCAAGAAGGCTCGGGTCAAGTAAGCAATCTCCACTGGTGAGCTCAGGTTGGTGGCCCAGACATAATCGTTCTCTAACTAGAGGGAAGGACACCTTTCGTGCCCTTGTAATACGCCACGAGCTGTGGCCCTATGCACCGAGCTATTAACTCCAGGTCGAAATCATCCAAGCTAGGGAGAGATGTGCCATCCATGGATAACCCTGTCATCATAAAGAAATCAATGGGGGGCACCCCAATCTCTCCTATCGGAAGATGGAAGGTCCGTGTGATAGGGGACCACCTCTCAGCAAGGGCCATCAGAAGAGCCCGATCTGCCTGTAACACCGAAAGGCTCAAGAAATGGCCAAAGCCCATGGCCCTCACCCGATCCTAGACAACGGAACACATCCATCCCCATAAAGATAGGACCCCAGACCAAGAGCCATGGTACTCTACTCTTCCTCTAGCCTACAAAGGGAAATGTGTTAAAACATGTTAAAACAATGTTTAGGAGCAAAAAGAAGCAAAAAAATCAAAAAGAAACAAGAAAATCAAAAATAGCAGTTCTATCTCTCAGGCCTAATGCCTGATTTTCAGGTTGATGCCTACATTTTGGCCAACGCCTAATTTTCAGACCAACGCCGAATTTTTCAATGTCTATTTTTTAAAACAATGAAAATCAGGCGTTACACCTGTAATTTAGGGCAATGATTTTCGGGCATTAGAAAACCCGAAAATCACCAAAAAAATTTGTAAAAACTTATTCTAAATCATTCATAAATCAAAATTACTACAAAATAATTTCATTCAAATGATCATAAACCTAGAAATACAATGCAATCTAAAGAAAAATACAAAAGCAAATAAAAACGTAAAAAATCAAAAACAAAGCATTCAAAGAAAAAGAAAAATTCATTAAAAAATGGAATAAAGTCATGATTAAATAAAAAAATTACCTCATCTACAATGGGGTGCTTCCATAAAGCTTTCTCTTATGCCAAGAGAAGCGGAAAGTGGCGGCTTGATCCTCCTTGACTCATTGTTGTCCAAAAACAGTGATGATTTTGTTTGAGAATTGAAAAAGGGAAGAAAAGAACAAAGTTGTGGGGACCTCTCTTGTTTATAACCAAAAGTAGCAACTTGAAACACAAAAAGAGAAAAGACCGAACTACAGGTCATTTAAAGTTGTAACTACCTTCAATGTCTAATCGTGCTCTCAACACATGATTTTTAATTCAATTAAAATCAAACATTGAGATAAAAAATGGGTGTTAGGCTTAATTTTTGCAGAATATTGTTTTCAGCTATAAAATCACATTTTTAACTCTGTGTTCATGCTTGTTCTTATAGACATGGCCCACAAACCCGTGCAATTGGATGCATACTCTATCATCTCTGTAAACTTCATAAAGACCCTAATTGCCCTGCCTCCCGAAGAACAAGAAGTTTGAAAAAATTAAAGCCAAGTAGGGGCAACATTGGCCTTAACCCAAATCAACCTGGATTGACCACTAATAGAAGCAGCCATTTCCTTTTAGAACCCGATAGCTATGGTTTTTCACTTCGAAGAACAAGAGCTTATGCCCACTATTGAGGAGCTCGAATCCTTCATAGATTGGAAACATTGTCTTGGCATCAGTACCATAATCCCAACTCACAAGCCCAGCTACCTCAAAGGCTTCCATGCATTAAACATCTCCAAAGCCTCCTTACCTAAGGAAGCTATAAGAAAATATTTGCACTATCCTTTCGACCTTCTACTGGAAAAAGGTTGGAAGAAAGTTGGTGACTTCACCGACCCTGTCAAGTTCAGAGCATTCACTTTAGTCGTTTTAGGATAGATCTTGCTATCTCATAGTTGTGATCATATCAACGGTGTTTTACTCAACATTTTAAATCAGCATTTACAAAAGAAGACACTTGCACCTATGATTATCTCATAGACAATCTCTCACATTGTGCCCAACATCCCAGAGGGCAACTATATGGTTGCCCGGCTTTCTTACAAGTTTGGTTGTGGGAACTTTTGTCCGTCCTTACATCCTTCCTAGCTTATGTGTCACGAGGTCTAACTCTAGCATAGATTCATGTCAAAAGCTGACCTTTGCCAAACAAAGCGACTACATTAGGTTATCAGAACCTATTAGCTGTCATGCTTCCTAAATAGATTACTTAGTGTGTCATGTGGCACAAAGCACGCTACCCACTCCTTGCTACCAAGAACCGCACATACATGGTTATCACAGGAGTCCACCAGAGCACTCCCTATGTACACATATGCATCATTTGGCAATTGGAACTTAGGCAAGATCTCTTCGACCTCCTCACAGTATTCGAAGATATATGCAAACTTAATCACCATACATCTAATCATACATGATCTATACTAGCCGCTTTATGGGACAGTTCACACACTGGAGTCTCAGGACATCCATAGCTAGTGTCTACGAAAGCACAAGTCACGAGATCCATATATGAGTATTGGCTTTCTCACAAGCCTCCACTACAGCCTACTACCCCTACACCCTCCACGTCTTCGAACAAGAGGTTGTGTACCGAATCTACATCTTCATCACATACAGAGCCTTTTTACTTTCAAGTCGAGTATGAGAAAGCACTGACAAACTTAGCTGAGGAACGGGCTTTGCATGCCCAAACCAAGGCCGCATTAAAAGCTAAAACACTTTTGCGCACAGAGGTTGAGGTCTCACGTGAGTGTACCTAGCATTAGAACGAAACTCAAGCCGAGCTCATTCACCCCTTGAAAAATGAGCTCAATGATAGTAGGACTTCTCACAAAGATTTGGGACTCGAGATGAAGCATAGCAATAGCATGGCTTTTGCATAAGATCAATGGATACAGTCATGGGTTCACAAGCTGAGAAAACAGATCTTCTCCTTGGGTTATGAATTGGTGTCACCTCCACCACCTCCAGCAGTGTCTAATCTTTAGATTTTACTTTATGTCTTCTTTTATGATGTATTGGGGCAAGTACCCACTCATTTTGTAATCATTTCCGATATATATATATATATATTGTACAAAGTTTTGTTTCCAAAAAAAAAATCTCATGTGGTTAAAGGACATGAATTCACCTATATGACATATGCACTTATAAAGCGTCTCGATATTAATTATGAATGTAATAAATAAACCCTACAAGATAATAAAAATAAACCCTTCTTTTCTTTCAACTTAGCTAAGTAAGCTACAATTGCTCCCCCAAATACTCGACTGTAGAAGCAGAAGAGGTACAACGTAGCAAAGCTAAGGCCGACAAGTCAACTCCTCCTCCGATGGTAAGCATTACACTGTTCACCTTCTTAGAGGTATCCATGGGAAATCCACCTCCTAGTAAGACCATTCCCCAAGATACCTTCTTAAATGGTTTCAAGTTAGAAGTGGAGCGATTAATGGGGGACTACATGTCCCGGCATGGTTGGACATCCACCCCCAAGTCTGGTCAATCTTCTTCATCACCCCAAACCCCTTCACTACCCCTTAGCAAACCCATCACCAGTGAGTAGCCTCGAATTCCTACCATCACCGAGTTTGAGAAGTTGATGTCTGAGTATTTGATGAAACAAGGAGGGCCTCATAGCTAAAGTATAGTGTTTGAGCAACCACCACCTCCCAGTACTACTGAGCAGACTCTGCCACATGGTCAAGCATACACACAGGACCCCACCTATGTCACGGCCCTACTCCGAGCCACAACTAAATATGTGCAGCCAGAACGCTAGGCCATCTTTGACCTAAAAGAATAGTATAGGCTATTGACATCAAGTAGAAAGGGGAAGGAGAGTCTTACTCCTTCAAAAGATGAGACCAGTGCACAGATAGCCAAGCTCACAGTAGAGTTAGAATTTATGAAAGGGGGACAATTCCCCATCTCCATGGACTTCGAGGATCTTTGTATCCACCTTGGGGGTGTGCTACCACCGAACTTCTAAATGCCAAATGTTGAAAAGTATGATGGTACCATCTGCCCTAGGATGCATCTCTGTATGTATTGCAATGCCATGTTCCAATGGGGACATGATGAGAGGATCCTAGTCCAAATGTTTAGACAGAGCTTAGAAAAGAATGTGTAAAAATGGTTGGCAAGCCAAGAGAAGATCAACATCAGCACATGGAGGGCCTTGACATGGTCATTCGTCAATCATTACAGGTTCAACCTTGAGATGCTACCAACTAGAGAAGAGATTGAAGGAATGAGGCCGGTCACTAGAGAAAATATCAGGGCCTTTACCTACAGATGGAGATTGAAGACCTCCAACCTGAAGCACCCTATGTCTGAGGAGGACATGATATCAGCTTTCATGAGGACATTGGGTCCTTCCTACCAGTTTATGCTCCTAACTGCGTCATAGAGCAATTTTTCTAAGGTTGTCAATAAAGCCGCAAAGGTGGAGTTGGCTATCAAGGTAGGTTTGGTACAAGACTCACCTCTCACCCTTGCTAGCTCTTCCAATACCGTGCCAAAGAAGGTAGTAGTCACTCGGCCATAAGCAAATTTTGTTCAGGCCATTGAAGTTCCTCAACCTAGTCAGAATAGTGGTCATGTTCTGCCTCTACCACAACCAACCCAGAACTACCCTGCAGCCATGAATATCATTCCTCCTCAAACACAGTAGTTCTACCAACCCAGATACTCAGGTGAGCCTGGAGAAGAAAAGAAAAAGAGAAAGTTCACTCCACTGCCATACTCCTATAAGTACATTATAGAGTACCTCATCAAGAAGAAGTTGTTGCAGCTGATTGATCCGAGACCTCCACCTTACCCCTTGCCCTACCACTACGACCAAGCGAAACATTGTGAATACCATCAAACCCCAGGGCACACCATCGATAGGTGTTTTTGCCTGAAACATGACATCCAAGACCTGATTAATGAGGGTAAGGTGTCATTTGACCCTACACCCACCAATCCATCAAACTCGAACATCATCCAAAATCCACTCCCAGACCGCCAACCACCAAAAGGGGTCAATATGATCGATCTCACCAACACCCAATTCAATCCTTTCAACTACATCACCATGATTTTAGAGCCTAAGAAAATCATCTTCTTGTCCGACATTAACCATGTGCCTCTTGAATGGATACTTTCCTAAGCCTATTCCCCCTCTCGAATACGAGCACTTTCTCACACATTTATGGGATATGACCCCAGATAGCCCAATGACAGTTCTTCCCCCTAACATCAATATGTATGGGGAAGGTTCAACAACTCATAACCATTTTTCATCACCTTATATCATCCCACCACCATCGTTGTATGCCCATCTCACCAACCTTCCATTCCATCATCAAGTTAGTAACATCTCCACCCACTAGAATATAATTCTTACTGAACTAAGTCCCCCTGGGCTATCTAGTTAGGGAAGTGGCAAATCCAGAACTGACAAAAGACGAGTTGGAAGAGCTTATTGCCTTCATCACCTGATCAGGCAGGGTTTCTAAACCAATCAATTATCTGCATCCCGAGGACAAAGGGAAAGAAAAAATGATAGAATAAGTGGAGATAGAGGTATAGAAGTAAACCAGAGAAGCAGAGGAAAAGAAAGATAATGGGAATTTTTGAAGTAGCTATTCAGAAGTCTCACCTATTTTTGATCAAGTAGTTATCCAAGACACCGGCACAGGTCTATATCTTAGGCCTTTTGTTGATGTCAGAGTAGCACTAAGAAAGATTCTTGAGTATATTCAAAAAGTCCTTTCTGGATGCCTCGATCACACCAGACATGTTAGGAAACATGGTGGCCAGAGTATCAACACCACTTGTCATCACATTTTCAGAGGATAAGATCCTCGAGGGCAACATCGTACACAACCGAGACATCTACATCACGACCCGCCACTCCGACATATGCATCCCCCTCATCTTGGTAGACAATGGGTCCGCCTTGAACATCTACACCAAGGGTACACTGGATACATTGGAAGTTCCCTCAGATTGTGTGAAACCCAAGCCCTATGACATAAGGATCTTCGACAATTCAGTTAGTCGCAGTGAAGGAGAAGTGTTCATTCCCCTGGTGATATATGGGAGAATGTTCCAAGTTCAGTTTCCAGTGTTGAGTATACCATCCTCCTTCACAATGTTGCTAGGAAGACTGTGGATTCATCAGGTAAGAACTGTACCATCCATTGTTCACCAAAAAGTCAAATTCATCATCAATAATGGGTCATTATAGTACCAGCAGACACAGATGTCATCACAATGACAGGCCAGAAGATACTAGGAGTCCAGAATTTACAAGCTTCAAACACTTTTTCCTCATATTAGTTTGAAGTTGTACATACAAAGAAAGAAGTAGTAGAACTGAAAAGGAAGGCTGAAATACTTCCACCTAAGTTCAATATGATGGCCAAAATGAAGTTCAATCCGAATAAAGGCTTAAGCAAACATTCTCAAGGAAGAAAGAACCCCATCAAAGCCATTAGAGTGTTATATAAGGTAGGCTTAGGGTTCAAACCTCTCATCAAGCTTCAGTTCAAGAAGAACAAGAAGAAGAAAATTGGCTGCAAGACTGCACAACACTTTGTATCAACTTCTAAACCATCCAAGACTTGCAATACCCTACCAACCAAACCATCAGCTCAAACAGTGACACCCAAGATCATCACAGAACACATGCTAATAGAACCAGTCATAATTCGACCTCCAGTCATCAGTCATCACTCTGCCTACCATTTTGAGGCTACTCTTCACACCCATTCACTCAACTTTAAGCCATCTATCCCTAAGGTTAGGGAAAGTTCAAACCCCAATACCTCAGAGCATAGGGAGGACAACCTGACCCCTCTAAGTCTACTCTAACTCCATGAGAATGTTAGAGAAGTGTTGCAATCAGTTATTACGAGTGGAGATCTAGAGTTAGACGAGTTTGACCCTGACCAACTCAACATGTCAGAGACATGGGTACCTATGGAAGCCATAGAGCAGACTGAATTAGCCAACTCTGTAGTAGCAAAGGACCAGGACCAGGTGATGGATTAAATGATTGAGAAAAGAGGCCAGGAAGAGCTAACTTCTCTACATTGTTTATGTTTTTTAAAAGCTTTTAGTCTTTTCTTTTCATCATTTTGTAATAAGAACTACGTAAAACTTGATCCCTATCGACTCATAATTGTCAAAGCATTCGACCAGTGCACCTGTAAGGGGTATGTAGGCAATCTGAGACACAGCTTCAGGCCCAGTCACTTTTGAAAAAAAAAATCTTTTTTTACTTTCTTTACCCTTGTAGTCAAAGAACTATGTACGGTTTGATCTTGATAGTCCAATGTTTTCAAAAGCACTTATACTAAAAGTCAAGTATGTAGGCAACCTAAGAAGTAACTTTAAGCTCAACTACTTTTCAAAAAGAATGTAAATTTGGTCCACTCCCAAGACCAGAACTATGTGTGACTTGATCCCAGCTGAACAAACTTTCCTAAGCTTGTGATCAGCGCAAACATCGAGTATGTAGGCAACTTGAAGCCTGATTCCAAGTCCAATTGCTCCTCGGGTATTAAATACCCTTTTTCATATAAATTCATACTAAAAGCTTTTCTTTCAAAAATAGGAACAAGAAGAATGGAATGATGAGGACATAATGCCAAAAGAGGTGATCAAGACCTTTGAGCACCAGGAGAACTGAAATCTTCCATTGGTAGATGCCCTCTAAGAGATCAATCTTACGTTGGAAACCATGCCTAGAATTATAAAAATTAGGACCCCTAGCGCTTCAGATCTGGGGCATGCCCTATTAAACTTGCTTCAAGAGTACATAGACATCTTTGCATGGACCTCTACAAACATGCTTGGTCTAGACACAGACCTTGTCACCTATAAGCTTCCCACTAACCTGGATATTTATCTATGACCAGAGTGGTCCCTAGCCTTCAAAGAAGAAATTAAAAAACAACTAGACGCATGCTTCCTTTTGTCTGTCCAATATCCCTAATGGTTAGCCAACATCGTCCCTATACCCAAGAAGGACGGCAAAGTCCGAATGTGCATAGATTACAAAGACCTAAACAAAGCCCGTCCCAAAGATGACTTTCCCCTACTCCACATTGATGTGCTCATAGACAGTATAGTTAAACATGAGATGATGTCCTTCATGGATGGATTCTCAGACTACAACTAGATCAAGATGTCTATAGAAGACCATGAAAAGATTGCTTTCACGACCCCTTGGGGCACATTCTGTTATAAAGTAATGCCCTTTGGTCTCAAGAACGCAAGGGTAATATATCAATGGGCCACGACTACCCTCTTCCACGACATGATCAACAAAGAGATGGAAGTTCATGTGGATGACATGATTGTTAAATCCCATCACTGGGAAGATCACCTGAACCATCTACAGAAGATGTTTGCCTGATTAAGCAAATATAGATTGAAGCTAAATCCAAACAAGTTCATCTTTGGAGCCAACCATGAAAAATTGTTAGGCTTCATCATTAGTGAAAAAGGCATAGAAGTTGATCCATCTAAGGCCAAAGCAATCATTGGAATGCCTCTTTCACTGATGATAAAGCCTAACAATTTTCTTAGGCCATATCCAACACATCAATCATTTCATTGCTCAGCTTACTCCCATTTGTGAGCCCTTGTTCAAACTATTAAGAAAGAATGTTCCTACTCAATGGAACAATGACTGTCAAATTGCCTTTAACAAGATTAAGAATTATTTGTTAAGCCCACCTGTATTGATCTCTCTAAAGCTAGACCACCTATTGATTTTGTATCTGACTATATATGACAACTCCATGGGATGTGTACTAGGACAACATGACAAGACAAAAAAGAAGGAACAAGCCATTTACTATCTAAGCAAGTGTTTCATTGACTGCGAAACCAAATATACGCCTCTTGAGAAAACCTGCCTCTCCCTTGTTTATGTTACCAAAAGACTTCAGCACTACTTCTTTTCATATAAAGTATTCCTGATTTCTCAGATAAATCCCTTCAAGTATTTATTCAAGAAAGCAGCAACCACAGGAAGAACTGTCTGATGGCTCATGATGCTATTAGAATTCGACATCACATATATTTCATAGAAAGCTATCAAGGGGCAAGTCATAGCTGACTTCTTAGCAGATGGACCAATAGATGAACATTCATACTAGAAACTTGACTTCCCAAATGAACACATACTTTGTGTTGAAGTTGAATCAAGCAAGATTGTCAGATAGAATATGTTCTTTGACAGAGCCGTTAATCAACTACGCTGTGGGATGAGCCATGCTCATTTCTCCTATAGGTGTCCTCATTCCAATTGCTACAAGGCTACACTTTCTATGCACCAACAATATAGCTGAGTATGAAGCTTTCATCATCGGTTTGAAAGAAGCCATTGATCTTAGCATTAATGAATTAGAAGTCTATGGAGACTTAGCACTTGTCATCTTTCAAGCAACCGGAGATTGGTTCATCCGAGAGAAGTTCTTAGACTACCATGAATGTCTACAGATCCTTTCCAAGAGCTTTGAACATCTGAATTTTGACTACATTAGCAGAAGAAGGAACAGTTTTACAGATGCTTTGACCACATTAGCTTTGATGATTAACATCCCCTAAGGGGCAGACATGACACCAATTGAGATCAAATAGAGAAATGAACCAGCTTATTGCCTCCATATTACAGCTACTGATTTGAATAGGGAACCATGGTTCCTCGACATAAAGAATTATCTAGAAGATCAGACTCTTCCATCCATAGCCTCCAAGAATGATCAACATACTCTATGGAGATTGGCTGCTCAATTGTTTTACATGGTGGGACCTTATACAAGAAGTCCCCCCATTATGTTCTCTTGAGGTGTGTAGATGAAGCTAAAGCCTTCACTATCATCGAAGATATCCATGGAGGAGAGTGCGGCCCACACATGAATAGGCTTATGCTTGCCAAAAAGATTCTTCAACTAGGCTACTACTGATCAACTATGGAAACAGACTATTGTCAACATGTAAAGAAGTGTCACACTTGTCAGTCTTATGCCAATATCATCTAAGCACCAATTTCTGAATTGTATAACCTGACTACTCCTTGGCCATTCTCCATGTGGGGAATAGATGTGGTAGGACCTATGCCCTAAAAGGCTACCAATGGACATATATACATCATTGTAGCTATTGACTACTTCACTAAGTGAGTTGAAGCCATATCTCTAGTAGTAGTCATAATGAAGAACACAACCAAATTCATACGGAGAGACATCATTTGCCGATATGACACTCCCAACAAAATCATCACTGACAATGCAACCAATTTGTGAGAAAGGATCTTGAACTACTCTGCAAGAAGTTTAAGATTCACCACCATCAATCTTCTCCATACAAACCATAGATGAACAGAGCAATATAGGGGAAAAGATTCTAGAGTCAGCATGGGCATAGATTCGACATAATCAACTGAACCTTATTGATGAGAAGAAACTGCAAGCAATGAGAAATGGGCAAGCCTATCAAAGGCGCATGGACATAGCATTCAACAAGCGGGTTAGATCCAGAGATATCGATGAAGGAGATTTAGTTCTGAAGAAGGTCCTTCCACATGAACAGGCACCACGGGGGCAACCTCTGCCGAATTACAAAGAACCCTTCAATTTCAAGTAGAAGTTGTCCGGTGGGGCACTATTATTGGAAAACATGGACGGAAAAAACTTCCCCATATTTATAAACTTTGACCAAGTCAAAAGGTTCTTTGTTTGACTACTGTAAAATTGACTTTTGCTATGAAAGCTTGAAATGAAAAGACCTTGAATGATCATTTTGCTGAAACATTCTCTTACCCATTTACTTTTACCTCCAACGTCATGTTCATTTCTATAAATCCAAAGCAAAAAAATCAATGGTTCAACAAAAAAAAGAGAAAGAAAAGCAAAAAGAAAATAAGCTTATAAAAAACCATGATTTTCTCTAAAAAAACATACTAGGATTTTGTAGGGAACCATGATTTCGTTCAATACATGGGCATTTTATAGAGAACCATGATTTTCTTCAAAACATGGAAATCTTGTACAGAACCATAATCTTCTTCAAGAAATTGGCATTTTGTAGAGAAACATAATTTTCAAATCATAATCAGCCTCTGATCAAGAGCCATTCATATTTATATTTTCAGATTCCTTCAATTTTGCTTACTCAAAGGTAAACCTTGAAACCGTCAATAAACCTTCCATTCAACAAAGTAACTATTTAAGCCTCTTAGCACTTCAAGAAATTCTAAGCAAAAGTCAGCATTACACAAGTCAAGCATTCAACCAACTTTGAAACAAGAGCATGTACCTCGTCCTGTCACCTTCTAATAAGCCTAGACCTGTCTGAGTACAGGGGTAAAAAAGGGACAAAGATAAATGAATTATTGCAAAGCTCAGAGTCAAAACTAGAAACGGCATGCTAACCTAGTCCTGGTAAACAGGAGCAAAAAAGGGAGAAAATTAAGTCAGCACTTAGGGTGAAAACCATAAATGGCACCCTGGGTCAAATCAAGTCAATCAAGTCATGAGCACACGTCATCAGAAACCATCCTTGGACAAAGCAAGAACAATGACCTCAAACATAGGCATATGATCTTACTATCCCAAAGGAGGCACATTCGATATCCAGAACTTGCAAACATTTTATAACTCGACTAAACCAGGCATGGCATCATAACATATGAAAACATGACCCTATGTACTCAAAGAGCAATGCAACAGGTCATCCCTAATGTTTAAAGA
>JAOXJP010261390.1:0-20988 GCA_025762735.1 Platanus orientalis | reverse complement strand
AGATATGTAAGTTCCGCTCCTTCCAAACCACCCAACAAACAACACTACAAAGGAGATGTCAGTCCACCTCTAAGGTCCCCTAAGCCGTGATGATCTCTCAGAAGGTGTCAAGGAAAACCTAGGAAATATGGAAGCAGTCAAGAAAGAAGTCCCAAATCTAACGAACCCAACAGTAGTGATTCACACAAACACATGGCGCATTTGTTTTCCAACTTCCACCCTCTACTCTTTAGATGGTTTATGGTGAAAATTTTATCAAGGATGGAGCTGTAAAGGAAAAGTTTAACCTTAGTTGGAATTCTCAACTTCCAAATGCCCTTACAAGACCAGACCTCACAAGAGACATTCTCCAGGTCCTCATAAAATGACTTTGTGTAGAAATGCCAGACTTAGACAAGATTCAAATGCTAATATTGCTCTGTCCCCACACCGGCTTAATTGACTCCAGTCGACCCAAAAGACTCATCTAAAGATCTTCCTCCCAATCATTAAGATTCCTTCTCAAATTAAGATTCCAAGCCTCGGTCCCTTAGAAATCGAAGTTGTCCCTCATTGAGTTATCTCTGTTGGACACTAAAAGGAAAATATATCTATAGGCCTCCTTTAGCTGAAGATCATCACACCAACGATCATCCCAAAATCTGATGTCTAACCCAGAGCCCACCTGGAATCTAACAAACCTCTCAAGCTAGTCCTTACACTTATTAATATATTTCCACAAACACGTCTAATGAGAGTTCTCACACAATGAGAATCCTAAACCAAGATAGCACCATACCTTGAAGTAATAACTTTCCTCCATAGTTTCTCACGCTCCTCACCACATCTACACAACCACTTCCCCAATAGGGTTATTCTTAATACCAAAGCCCTCGGCTTTCAAAAGAACACAAACAATATTTTAATCCACCAAATGATACTTTCTGTTCTCCACATAATCATTCCATAAAAAGTTCCTAAAGCTAGCTTCCATATTTTTTGCCACCAAATCTGGGATCGTGAATAAGGACAAGTAGTATATAGGGATGCTAGCCAAAGTTCTCTTAATGAGGGTAAACCTCCCCCCTTTGGACAACAAAGAAGTCTTCCAAGAATTCAATCTCACCCTAATACGCTCTAAAACTGGATTCCAAGTTGCTTTAGACTTAAATTTAGAACTTAATAGAAGCCTAAGATAAGACGATGGTAAGACTCCAACTTTACACCCTAGAATGTTGGCCAAACTAGCAATGGAATCAACCTCTCCCACACTAAACAACTCACTTTTGGCCAAATTAACCTTAAGACCCTTAACCGCTTCAAAACACCTTAAAATACATCTAAGATATCCAACTTGCCTGGTGTCTGTTGCACAAAAAATCATAGTTTCGTGTGCATATTGTAAATGGGATATGGAGAGTCCTCCACTCCCAATCACGAACCCCGAAATATAAACTATAACTATAATGAAAAGAAAGCGAGAGAGAGGATCTCCTTGCCTCAAGCTCCTCGAACTTCTAAAAAAACCTTCTGACACACCATTAATTTAAACCAAGAAAGACGTTGAGTGAATGCATAACTTCATCCACTCATGCCGTTTTCCACCAAAACCCATCATCCCTAACATATAATTAAGAAAGTTCCAATTAACACGATCATACACTTTCTTAAGGTCAAGCTTATAAATAATGCCATGTCTTCTTGATTTCATAACATTGTCCACACATTCATTGGCAATCAACACCCCATCCAAGATTTGATGCCTCACCACAAAGGCTCCTTGGGGGTTCAAAATATTGGACTTTATCACCACTCTAAGCCTAGTTGATAACACTTTAGAAATGATTTTATAAACACTACTCAAAAGGCTAATAGGACGATAATCTTTCAATTCCTTAGCACCTTTCTTTTTGGGGATTAAAGTAGTGAAAGTGTTGTTCAGATGCAAACTAAATTCCTCCTGTTGAAGAAACTTGTTGACGAAACTCATCAAACACTTTCGAAAGGTCCGATCTGATTATATTCTAACAACGTTGAAAGAAAGAAATAGATAACCCATCAAGACCCAGAGCTTTATCCCTTTTCATCTCCTTCACCATTGCTCAAACTTCTTCCTTTAAAAAAAGGCCTCTCTAACCGCTCCCTATCTTGAAGAGAAATATCATCGAACTCCATGCTATCCAGGAATGGCCTAATCCACATATTCTCTTGGTCAAGCTCTGAATAAAAGTCCACAATTTCTTCCTTGATTGTACTTGGATCTTGTGTCCAAACCCCATTAATCATAAGAGCATCAATATTATTATGAGCTCTTTTAGCAAAGGCAACTTTGTGAAAGAATTTTGTATTAAAATTGGCTTCCTTAAGCCATCTAATTTGAGATATCTGCCTCCAATATATTTCCTCTTGAAGGGCTGACACCTGAAAATATTTTTTAATCCTATTCCTTAGGGCCTTCTCATCGGGGGCCAAATCACGCACTTTCTCGATATTATCCAGAGACATAATCTGGGCCAGACACTTGTCCTTGAAAGATTTGAAGGAGCCAAAGGCGATTTTGCTCCAAGCTTTCAACCTAAACTTAAGCGCTTTCAACTTTAGAGAAAAATTCCAAGTAGGGAACCTATCGCATAACTCCAAAGCCCATTCAGGCTCAATCACATCCAAAAACTCATTTGAATGACACCACATCTCTTCAAATCTCCACTGAGCAAAACCGCCCCTACTACGAGCCTGCTCTAGAAGAATAGGAACATGGTCTAAGGTAATCCTAGGGAGGGCAAGTTGAAACATCCCCAGAAAAATATCATCCCAATTAAAGCTGAAAATGAACCTATCTAGCCTATTAAGGGATGAAGAATCCTGAAAGCTGGACCAAGTGTACTTAGCCCCTTTTAGTGGGTTATCAATTAAGCCCCACTGGTCGATAAAATCATTAAACTTATCCATCCACGGGTCAATACGACATTTCCCTTTTCATTCATAAGAAAATCTAACAATATTGAAGTCACCTCCCACGCATCATGGAAGGTCCCAACGAGCCTTCACAATATCCAACTCCTCTAAAAACTAATCCGCCAACTAACATTGATTAGGCTCGTAAATTCCTGAGAAGTCCCATTCCAAAGAACCGTTCATCAAACTACAACAAATCAAGAGAGAGTAGGCTCCTAATTCATGGTCCGCCGCCTTTACCCTATCAGGATTCCACATCATAAGGATGCCACCTGATGCCCCCTAAGAAGGCACAACAAGCCAATCCACCGGATTAGACCTCCAAACTTCTTTAATAAAAGCCAACTCCATCACCTTAATCTTAGTCTCTTGCAAACAAAGAATATTCGGATTGGATCTAAGAACACCTTGGAGAATGAAAACCCTTTTATCTCTATTACCTATGCGCCATGCCACAAACATTCCAAGAAAGGATTTTAAGTTCCATAAATCAACTATGAGTAATCCCCTTTCCCTTTCTCGCATTGCCATCACTCTTCTAACAAATTCTCTTTTCATAGTTAATACCACTATGCAGCTTTTTAAGCTCATTATGAAGCCTCTTATTGTCACTCATATTAACCTCCATCTCTTTGGCACGAGCAGTCCTATTTAGTTCAATGTTTTCAAATTGCTCTTACTCTTCAAGGTTAAAATCCTCATAAGACATCCCAAAAACTTGCCAAGGCTTTCTAGCTTAGAACCCATTCGGACACAAATTCCCCATTGTTCTCCCTTGCTCTAATCAAAAGCAAAGAGTCATCCTCTTCCCTGAAAGCATGAACCTAGTGAACCAGAGACCCTATATGTCTTGAAACATCTAACCCTTTAGCACCCCCACCCAGACCTCCCCATTATCCCCTACAACCACAAGGGGTTGAACATCAATACAAGGACTGTCGACATTCTCATCAACCACCACTAATTGCTTACCAACACACACGCGACTCTTGAACATTAGGAATTAAGGACCAGCCATTGCCATCCTTGATAACATTCCTACCCCCAGAACCAGGATCAAGATACATGTATAGGTCTAGAGCCGAAAGAAGAGTGGAGAAATGGAATTTCAAAATTAAAGAAAGCTTACTTGTAGTTGAGTGGGGAGGAAGCTGATGATAGGATGTGAGGTGGCTGGCCATGATGAGGAGGTGAGGGATATGTGGAGGAGGTGAGGGGTGAGGTGTCCCCTTCTAGAAGGTGCTAAAGGGTGAGGGGTGTGGTGTACGAGTGAGATAGGGTGTGGTGGGCTCTCATGCCACATGTCAGGTAGGGATAGGATGTGAGGAAGGAAGTGAGGCCCATGGGGAGGGGTGTAGGGCTAAGGGGGGTGGTAGACCTAAACCCCTCACCAGTGTTGTCAGAAATGCAAAGACAGTAGCCTTTACCTTATCTGCCGCCACACTCCCTCAGTTGCTTAGGGACACCTCCTTAGACTTCCCCCCAACTATTTGGAAAGGAGAAGGGGATGGACCACCCATCGGCCACTCACAGACTTCTTTAAAGCATCATGCTCAATGTTCAGGTAAAACAATACCTCACTCCACATGACCCAAAACACGGCCATGGAATACAATGCCCCCTTTAAGAGGCAACTTCACCAAGGAACTGGATGATTTCAACAGACAGAGGCACGTTTCCTCTGCATTTGAATCAACAATTAGACTCTCTTAACCATCAAAATTTGCCACCTCCAAATCCACCGATAAGGCATCACCCATTGACTTTGTATTAGAAGAAACTTTCCCAAATAGGCTTTGATAGAATTTGGAACTAGTTAGTAACAACCATGACCGGCGATCCCAAATCCACCAGAGAATTGGAAATTCTAAAACAACCCGAAGCCTCCGTCGAGGAATCTAATGAAATTTGAACAGGCACTACCTCCGGATTTCCAAGATGCCTACAACATCGCTAATAACACCCCCTCTATTTTCAAACATCAAAGATGTGGTACGAATAAAAGAAGTCGCCAGAATGCAATGGCCATAAATGGGGCACCCCACTTTAGAAATCCTCATCGCCTTAGGGTAACGACAGATGAGCTCTATAGCCCTATTCAATAAGGGAACATTAAGCACTGCCAAGTTTGCCCCTGTAAATAGCGTATGATCAGTCCCCACCTGAGAGGCAAGACCCAGAATAACAGAATCATTCCCATATTAGAACTCCTCATCAGGACTGAGCCCGGATCGAAGTTAGGGAGCCCCAATAGAAGTGCTAGGAACCATTGAGTGGTTGACCCTGTAAGCAACCTTATTTGAACAGCTCAATTTGACTTGAAGACTCCTCCTTCACATCTTTTCCATGCCCTACCACATTCCCAACCAGATTATTGTCTAATTGCATCATCCACCCGGATCCAACCTCCCTACAAGAGCGACCCAACAAAGACCTCTTTATCCCTAGGCAACCATCTACTTCCCCTCCAAACTCAGCCTCACGTTGAGGGGCACAAACGACATCGGCCTCACCATCATTAATCACCAACAATACCTCTTCAGCAACACGATCCCCCTTTGAACACCCAGGGATATTGGAGGAAAGCACCCAAGAGGAGCAACCTTCACACACGACACTGTCCTGTTGCTGCCATGCTTTCTCTGCAACATCTTATCACCACCAAACCACCCAGGCTCTATACTAGTGGGAGCGAGATTTGGATTTAAATTTAAATTCAAATTCCTAAACCGCTCATCATCCAGAGCAGCAAAATCACTACTGGTATTTCAGTCGACCTCGTCCAATCCTGACCCCAACGCAGGAGGCTCCATACGGTAGGTCATTTCGTAGTTGACCAGAATTTCAATTGTGTAGTATCTTCCTTGGTCGACCATAGGTATCAATCTTGGGATATAGCGAGCATCACACTTTTCCAACTGCATCTTGGCCCATTTCCCTAACAGCCAAGTCTAATGTCCTAAACCCTCCATAAATATCTTCGATCATTTTAAAAATATCTCCTCATGCAAGGGGAGGTCTCGAATACGAATCCATTGCCCTTTCCCTATTGATTCACACCTGAAAGAACCAAGACCAAGAAACCAACGACAAAAAAAAAAAAAAAAATGCGGCCCGGCCTCACAAGAGTAGATCAGGAACTAATCGATAGTTACCTCTTTCACTGTATTACAGAAACAAATAACCCTGTCAATCTCAGTCAGAGCTAGCAGAGCGGGGACAATGATGGGAGATTTGACAAAAGCCTTGGAAGATGTGTATATCTCACCTCATGATAATGATGTCTGGGTATGGTGTCCATCATCCTATGGAAAATTCTCAATCAAATCTTTTTATTCTATTCTTAGTGTTGAAAATCAACCACAATATCCAATACTTGTTCGAAATATTTGGAAAACGTTGGTTCCCCCAAGAGTATGTGCTTTCTCTTAGCTAGCATGCTGTGATCGATTGAATACAATGGATATTCTTTAAAGGCGATGCCCTTACATGTGCCTTTCCCCTAATATGTGTGTTATGTGTGGATTGGAGGGGGAGTCATGCAACCATTTATTTCTTCATTGCAAATATGTAAGGAGGATTTGGGTTCACTTGTTTGGTGGTCTAAATGTGCATTGGGTTATGCCCGAATCGATTAGGGGATTCCTATTATCGTGAGGAAAGGTTGGAGATATAAGGGGGAAAAATGAAAACTTTTTATGGATGCAGTAGCTTTGGGGGCTATATAGGGGATTTGGAAGGAGAGGAATATGATGGTTTTTGAAGATGTAAAAAAGGAGAATGGGTTAATTTTGGATGGTATCATTAGGGAGGTGGGATCATGGATGTTGATATCTTATGAATTCCATGCCACGTCACTTAATGACTTTATACGCGATTGGATAGTTGCGATTATGCCAACCAGTTCCATACAACACAGTATATGTTCGGCGTGGAGTCCTCCACTAAGAGGGAAGTTGAAATTGAATTTTGACGGATCAATAAAGGGGAACCCATGCCCGATAGGGTTTGAGGGCATTATTCGGGATGGAAATGGTAAAGTAGTAGTAATTATATGTGGTCCATTGAGGGAAGGTGACTCAATTAAAGTGGAGCTGTTAAGCTTGCTATATGGTTTAAGAGAGATCAAGAAATTGGGTCGACATGATTGTCTAGTGGAAGGAGATTCAAAGGTGGTAATCTCGTGGGCTCTTGGTTCTGGTGAGGGGGCTTGGATGTGGAAGCATTTTATTCATGAGATCCAGGCTATTGTAAAAGAAATGGATATTATCCTGTCTCACATTCCAAGAAGTCAAAATGGGGAAGCTGATCGGCTTGCAAAATGGGGAAGGGAGCAACCTGAAGCTTTTAAGGGCAATTGTTATCCGGAATGGGGCTGACTTGATGTAGTATCGTATAGTTTGTATTGTATCTTTTTGTTGTTGTTTGTTGTATCCTTTTATTTCTTTCTTTCTTGCAATAAAATTTGGTTATTCATTAAAAAAAAGCCTATATTAACAATGGAAGTTCAAACCACCTAATCGCCTGACTAGAGCGTTCACAAGAAATCGCACTACACCACCTTCCACTTCATGCAAGGCCATTGGAACTGTCCACCACAATACCTCCCTCCTTGGTGCGAGAAACCTTACTAGACGGGTCAGGATAAAGCTCTCCAAGAGGCTTAATGACCCCTCTCCCAATACCCGTAGGGAAGTCGGCATTGGTTGGAGGCGGAGCTGATTCCACCTTGTCGGCATCACCCCCCAAAAATCTCCCAAGCACCAAACGTAAACTATCCCAACCTGTTCCCCTGACTTCCTTTGACACTAGAATCCAGTGTTCGAAACCATACTGAAGTATCTCTGAAATCTTTAGATAATGACCATGATCATTAGCGACCACCTATGATCACAACATCCAAACCATCGTCTTCAATGAATAATAAATTTTCATCCTCTTTTCAGTGAGAAGTAGATTCCAAGCAATTACACACCCAATTGGCTAGCTTGGCTAAGAAACAATGAAGTAGGCAAAAGCTTTCCTTCTTTCAGTGATTTTGATTAAACCGTCATTCTTCAATGGGACGTTAGTAATTTAAAATGACTTACGCTCGATCACAATAATTTTTTTCATCCTGAAACTAGATATGGCACAACACCATGTACAACGAGAAATCTTGCAATCAGAAAAGCCATTGGCCAACTCAACATTCGTTTGATTCTCTCCCTTCTTGTATTCAAGAGGGCAATCTTGTAGACCCCTTTACTGTTGAATTGTTATTCCATTGCTATAACTTGGGTGAGATGGCACCCCATATGACTATGATACGTAACTATTGTGGTTTGAACTTATCAATTAAAATGTGAAGCATATGAATATTAGCTATTTTGTTGCATAGTAAGTTGGACATGTGAATAAATGTTAAGTAATTATGCTGCCTTAGTGATAAGTATTTGTGAATGGATGTGAGATATTCCGCTGCAATGAATGTGATAAGGATATGAAAAAAGAAAAACGACAAAGTATGTATAAAGTGATAGAGAAGGATAAGAAAGAATAAAAGAAAAAATACCGAAATACATACAAATACGTAAGAAAAGACTTAGGAAGTGACAATATGATAGTGGATATTCGATATAGTGGATAAATGTGGCCACGTTTTGGATCCGGTTCGATCACTGAGTTTGTGTTGGACCGGGTTCAGGGTGCGACACAGGTGCTTCACATTGGATTGGTATCAAGAACGTTGGGCTACCATGGGAGTTTGGTTTGGTTGAGAATTGTTGGCATCGAAAATTTGTGAAAATGCAAATTTATCCTTATTGTGAAGGATGAACAGTACATCGTGATAGAATAAACAAGTAATCCATTGTGATAGACATAACATCGCGATGGAATGCGATTTGCAAAGGATGGATTCATCGTGATGGTTTATAATGAAAAGGTAACTCGCGATGGATGATACATTGTGAGAATGAACAGTGCATCGCGACGGATGGTGCATTGCGAGGAACGAAGTCCAGAGTCTGAAAAGCTTTATAATTCATTGCACAAATCTTGAGAAATTAAGATGGATGGTGTTTTAGATTCTTAAAATACCTAGGAAACTAATGGAAAGAGTCCCACTCATATAGGTCTCTCCAATTCATATAGGTTGTAAAAGATTAGAATCTAGTCTAAAAAGGACTCCTACTGCAATAAGACTCCTACATCTTGTCAAATCCCATAAATCAAGGGATTAGATAAGAGCAACAGTTGGAAACTCACACAGTTATGGACTCTTCAGGTGTATGAAGTCTATCCAAGAACTAATGGAGGCTCATCACATTAGCAAGACTCACACAAATTAGGAGACACAACTACAAACAAGGCTAAAAGCATGCAACAACTTAGACTCCTAGATGGACTCTTAAGTGTGATTTGTTTCTATAAATACTTGGCTCTCTATACAGGTAGCAAGCTTTTACATTTTAATTTTATGTTCACACATTCAAGGAATGTTCTGAAGCTCTTTCTCTCTTGTTCAACTCTTCTTCTTCATCAAGTTATTTCAAGTTCATGCTACTCCGCTCCAAGGTAAAAGGCACGTCCATTATACCTTTGCGTATTCTAATTGAGAAGATACAAGCTCAAGGATTCGAAACCATGACTATGGCTAGGTAAGTTGAGAAGAATTGTAGAAGAGAAGAGAAGTAGAATACTTATTTGTATGTTTTGATTCAAGATATTAGTAAAGCTTCACTATTTTATGCATTTTTGCTTCTTTACAAGTTGTGTAACAGTTAGAAAATCAGAGGTTTGTGGTGGTTTGCTGTGTTAAACAATAGTAATTAACAAGCTCTCTAAGGAGAATTTAAAGTGGAGTTCCGCACATAAAATAATAAGCCAACTCTTATACAGTTGGGCAATTTGAACACTTAAAGTTTCAAATTTTCTTGAGAACAACAAAATTTGGTGTTACAAATTTTTGGCACACACGGTGGGACTTCACTTTCTATTCATCTTACTCTTTGTTGCGTTGTATTAACAAGCTTTCTGACACCTTTTAGGAACCTTGACAACAAGTTTGCAACCGTGGGAACTGTTGTTGCTATCCTGCGAGATATCATGGGACCACAAACATGGGTTGAAGTGGTTTCTTCACCACCTCACCCAGTCATTACTATGGTTGTCTTGACAGACCCCCTTCCTAGAGAAGGTGTAGCCTTGTCATTGTCATTTCATCTTGTGGCTAGGTTTGCACCCACCCTTCTACGAGAAGGGACGACCTTGTATACCCATGCCATCTTGCTAGACATGCTCGTGCCCATTAAGGCCAATGCGGCTATGGAAAACAAAATTCACGATATTGATGGCGTTGAAATCGTTTCCACTTTCCAAGTTTTTTTTGCAAACTAAGGGGAAATGTTGTCCAAAATTCTCAAGGGAAGCAATAAACATGGACTTCACCAACTCTGATGAAATGGGTGGTGAAGCCTAGGGCAAACTTCTCAAGAAAGATAGACAAAATTTCTGAAGCAAGTCTGGCGCTATTGCAACCGAAAATCCATCGCGAGCAGCAAACCAATCGCGATCTAAGGTCTCATCCCGAGCCAGGGCCTTATCTCGGACCAAGGAGCCATCACGACAAAACAACTCATCATGGTCTAATAACCAACTGAACTCAACCGATCAATCTGTTTGCTCATCGTGATTCAAAGAATCATTGCGATATGAAGATCTATTGCGATCCAAAGTCCCATCACGATTCAAAAGCCAATGCGAACTATGAACCCATCACGATCCACTAATTTATCAGGACCTATGACCCCTTGTTTAGTCGTGATCAAGGCTTCTAATATGACCAAGGACCTAAATCCTAAATTAAACATGCCACCTTCAAGTAAAATTAAAAGAAAGATTAACCACAAGTCATTCAAGAAGGGACATGCTAAGAATAAGGCCATACAAGGTGTAAGCAATATTTTAAATCAAAATTGAAAGATAGTTCTAGCAAGAACAAGAAAATGGACTTTTCACCACTAAGACTCTCTGGGCTTTGCAAAAACAACGTCGGGCCTATGCCATTATGGAATTCAGAAATTCAATGTTGCTTACCAGATTTGAACCATTAAGAAAATTCATGAATGATGAGAAAGAACCAAGAAGCAATACCTTGGTCTTATCCCTGCCAAAAAGCAGAGAACGAACACTGCACAAAGAAGGGCAAAAATCTGTAAGGTTGTCTTTAATCAACAAGAGGCTGCGCGCATCCTAGTAAATGCCCTTCCACCTTGGGTTCATCCCCAAAGGAGGGATCCATCATTACCCTCGCATATTGAAGGCTAAACGGCCTATATGCCTTATGTTGGAAATGGAAGAATTTTTGGATCAACACATACACCCCGAGCTACAATCATGACAATTGGAGAAGCAAGGAAAGGGGTTCCCTCTAAAGGAACCCATGGTCGTCTACACCCTGCCCCATGGCTATTAATGAAGTTGGAATGATGACTAGAAGTCAGATGACAGTGCAAAACATGCCTTTCCCACAACGGTCTACTGGAGTTGGAGGGCTACTTCAGCCTTTACCAAGAAGGTTTTGGCAAGATCCCAATCTTGGTTAATCCCTTGGTGAAACAACAACAGTTAATGTCACATCTGCCACACAAAAAATAGAAGGCGTATCACCAAACCAAAGTGAAACATCAGAGTCACCACCTTAAGACTCACAAGGTAAAGGTGTTCTTATTGGTGAGAATGAAGACCAATATCCAAGTGGCCAAAAAGACAAACCCTTAAGCAAGAAAGACCTCTTGGATAAATTGGAAGAACATGACCGCCTAATAACGGTCCAAGAGGCAACAATGGTTGAGGTAAAGGCATGATTAAACTTCCTACTATACCAGCATGCATCCATAGGGCAGGGAACAGGATCCTTCTCAACAACCCAACAAGGGGTCGGGTTGGGAGCATCAACCTAATTCACACTGGAATATATCCCATCGTCATTGCCAGGGGCAACACCTTTTTATGGTGGTAGCTCAGATGCTTTCATACCATGAGGAACACCTCCACAAGGTCCTTCTCCACAAGGCCCTCCTCCGCAAAGACCTCCACAAGGGTCCTATGGAAGGCAAAATTACACCCGGAATTCATATGTACCACAACAAAACATGTATACATAACCTGCTTCATCTGTAATGGATCCTCAAATGATGGCTCTGGTGGAAGCTATGATGTCACAGATGTTCAAGCAACACAAAGAGAAGGAAGTGGATAACATTTATGCAACATTTTGACCTATCTTGTGTACATTGATCATCTTCCGTTTCCACTTAATTTCGTACAACCACAATTCAAACTGTTTAATGGCTCATAATGCCCAAAGCAACATATGACTCCATTCAAATCTAGGTGTGGACAATTACAAAACTAGGAGGATCTAATGCTTAGGCTATATGTCCAATCTTTAGATGGAGCAACTTTTACTTGGTACTCAAACCTTCGACTCGGTTCAATCTTAGATTGGGATGCTATAAAGCTGGAGTTCGTTCATCAATTCTATAGTGTACATAGGAAGGTCGGGCAATAAGAACTTTTCAATGAAAAGTAACTTGAAAATGAGCTAGTCGTCGATTATATTCATTGATGGCGGAATCTTAAATATTCCATTAAGCATGATTTTTCTACTCAGAAGTTCATTCATATAATTTTGGGCAACCTAAACTATGAATTATTGTTTAACCTTATCCCACAAAACTTTGTGGGATTCGATGACTTGATGTCAAAGGCACACGATCTTCAAAAAGAAGATTATGGAGCACGAAAGAGCAAAAAGGAATAAGGTAATGGTAAACAAGCTGGAATCTATGGTGGTCTCTACCAAGAAGTAACTTACCAAGCTTGTTGTAAGAAAAAGGTAGAGACGACACAAGAGAAGCCTACTCCCAGGAGATTGTCAATGAAAGAACAACAAGAGAGGATGTATACTTTCCTAAAAAGTGACTTATAACTTAAAAAGTGCATTTTACCAAATTGTCGAAACTGAGGATATTGTCCTTCCAGACTCCAAGAGACCTGAAGAAGCATATTAGATTAATGATCCCAAATATTGCAAGTATTACTGTTTGCTAGGCCATATGATTCATGAATGTTTCGTCTTCAAAGACAAACTTCAAGCTCTAATTGACAAATGTGATATTGTTCTTGATGATGAAACTGAGAAGCTTGACACCACTAATTCTGTTTTTGTGTTTGATGAAGCACATTAAACAAAAGATTATACAATACAGGGCAAGCCTGGAAATAGTTCCGAGGATGAGGGTGAATGGAAAATCTTTGAAAGAAAAAATGCTCATAACAGACGACTTCTAGCTGACTAAGCGGCTACAAACCCTGTCAAGGTTAAGTCAAGCGTGCTAAGAAGTGGCCATTGCGAATGAAAGGGGTTGTAAAAGAAAAAGGAAAGAAGACCAAGACCAGTAAAGATAAGCCGGTAGTTGAACCATTGACTTGCTAGAACAACCACCGTGTTTTCTAGTCACATTAAAAGAATACATGCCAAAGGAATTGACACCATAATCAACATCCAATGACAATCATCTAAGCATGGTTGTCTCATGCAATATGGCCTCCCCCATAGACAGGAAGCTTATCGCCCCAAAGCAATATGGAGATCTGTTTTATGCAGATAAGGTTTCGTGGATAAGCATTAATCATGCTGAGAAGACCTTCACATACTCAAATTATCATAAGACGAGGGTCATTAAATTAGTTGAGATGGCTTAAGAGGGGAATGGGACAATTTATGGCCTCTAGGGATACATACATGCCTCTCTCCCTCCACCTCTAAGTTTAATTCGTCTGGCCATGAACTGAATGAAGTAAAGACTTTTTGAAAGGGCATTAAGCAAGTTTTGTGATAGGTCTTTCCCTTGTTTCAAATCGGTCTACATGGAGTCCTTTCCTCCAGGGTATGAAATTCCCTCGTTCTACACATTCTTCAATGGGATGTACCAATGTCTACGGCGACACTTATTCAGGTATATGATTTCTTGTTAGGAAGTGATGCATAACAAGAACTTGTTACTCCACATGTTCCTAGTTTCCTTGGATGACTTGCATTGAATTGGTATATGGATTTACCAGCTCGCTCCATATCCACATGGGACGTGATGATAGAAATGTTTGTCCATGAATTTATGCAGTATGAAATAGAGCCCTATGATAGTTGGAACATAGATCCTTTGTGGCAACTTGAGCAACACCAGACGTATGAGGGGCTTGATGTTACACCAGACTAGGTATTGGACCAAAGACGTTTCAGTACCACACGGTAATCCATTAGGGATGAGATTTATCTTACCCCTTTTCTAGAAGGGTATTAATTATTGGATTTCACTCTATATGAAGGTGGCAAGGATCCTCATTATCATACCGAACACGTCTTATAGGAAATTGAGCTGTCTAAAACAGCCCACTACTTGTCACTCCGATTCCTCCCATTGTCTTTGTTAGCAAAGGCCTTTGATTGGTACTTAATCATTCCATCATTTCACATGTCTTCATAGTCAATGCTTATTGATTGTTTCTACAGACGACAAAAAGCCTACATGCATGATCCTCAATATATACGGAGTGTGGTAAAGTTTCTGTCACAGGACTAATGTGATGTCAATATGGATGCAAGTAAGACATCCACTATTGCTGACAAGCAGGAAGCTGCCTTTGACCCATGGGTGTTGAATAAAATACCCGAGGCATCCATTGTACTTGGTCTAGAAGGGAAAAAATAAATTTTCGAAGACATGCCAGCGTTGATCTCAGACTCCAAGGATGACAAAAGCACATTCATCATAGCCAAAGATGGGGAGCTATTGGACATAGAATCACCTTTCGACTAGAATATAATGACATGTAATGTCACTATCTAAAAGGTCACTGTTCCCAAAGCAAGACCTTGTTAGGTAATTTGTTTTTTTGTCAATTTCCATTCCAAAACTTGTAAGTACATGTAGTGTAGTATGGTAAATATATTGGACTGAGTATGTAATTGTAAATCTATGCAAGTCTAAGTTAAGTCCGGTTAATGCTTCATGAAGATCATAAAGCTGGGAAGACCATAAGTATCAAACAGACTCAAGCTACAACGAAGATCAAGAAGGCTCAAGCAATGTAGCCTCAAGAAGCCAAGCCAACACTTAAAGGTAAATTGGTAAAAATTTGGTAAGTGGGGTTTGAGAAAGAACCATAGACTGATCAATGGATGGCTTAGGTTGACGCAAACCATGTGAGAAGGTCTCACCATGTGTGGACTAAAGAGAGGACCCATATTGGTAAAAATTAAGTAAAACAAAAAATGTGATGAAAATGAAAAATGACCAAATTGAAAATGGCCATAACTTTTGATCCCGATGGTCGTTTGGGGTCTATAAGTACTCAAAACGATCGGCTTGACAAACACTTTTTGAAATTGGAATAAAATGAGGGGTCCTAAGTATTTGAGCGCTCGAAAGTGGTGTTCGAGGGCTCGAATATGTTTAGGAAACAAAAACAAAGTTTTGTTTTTGTTCGAGCTTGAGTGTTCTAAGACATTTTTGAGTGCTTAAATAGCACTTTTGAGCACTTGAATGTTCCATAAATGCAAAAAATATAACGGCTATATTTAAACGGCTAGTTTTTTACCATTCGAAAAGAGACGTTGGGGGCTTCTAGAGTGCTCTTTTAACACTCTATAAGTAATTGACAAAGCCCCAATGACTTGCATAACTTGGGTGAATGAATTGATAGTAAAATCTCTCTTGTATCAAGTCAAAAGTGTTTGGTTTTAAGCAAAAACAACTATATTCTTATGAACCTTGAGCCAATAGTTATATTTTATCAAGGTCTTATTGTAAGCTTCCTAAACACATTGTTACAACTCTTGGAAGCTAAATGGTGGATTCGTATAGTCAAATCAACTTATACAAGAGGCAACTGGCATTGAAGTTAAAGTTATACATCCTTTAGTACTTCTATTAAAGTTCATAGCCTTCGCTAGAGCCACCAGATATGGATTCTCACTAGACTTGTCGGAGCCAAGTGTGTTTAGTCCATTGAAGTCACTGGATGGAGCGTACCCACCGAAACACTAGGAGTGTACTTACAAGAGAGTGGATTATCTAGAACTTGTCAGTGAATGTCAGGTTTGATTAATTTTCCTGTAATAGTTCGTTGAACTATTAATAAAAAGTAATAGGCTTAAGGGTGAGTTGGTTGGAAAGTGGACATAGGCCTGGAGTGCCGAACCACTATAAATCTGTGTTCTTGTAGTGTGTTTGCATTTCATCTTATCTTATGTTTTATGATTATTTCATTTATATAAGTTGCCCAATACATTAAGTGACTCTAAGGTTAAAGTAAAAGAATTAATCAAGCAACTTTAGAGAATTTATCAGCCCATCTCCTGCTCTACTATAGGTGACACTATAGTGCACGATGGAGAGTAGTGGTTTATGATAAGTTCATAGATATTTGATTTGCTTGATAAAATATTTTGCTGCATATAAAAGTAAACACTTAAGTAAATCAAAAGGTGCACTTAATAGTTAAAGAATTTTAAATAAGTGTAAAGATCTTTTTCATCTCCTTTCTAGGTACTCATTTCGGATACTTCAGACCTTAACTAAGAAAAAGGCAGGCGCATCATGTACGCCTAAGGTCAAGAAAGCAATTACCACCAAGGGCTCCTACTGCCAATCAACAAATTGATGATATGAAGAATGCCTCTGTAGAAGTTGAACACGACAACGTTATAAAGAAGACCAATGGGTCGATACCCTATAATGTGTTACCACACTTAAAAGAAGATTCCAGTTCTTCTGAATGATGAAATTGCTAAAGCTTCTTGGCAAACAACAACTTAATATGGCCTTTGCATGCCTACAGTTACATATGAGGACACTGACAGATACTCAAGTGATCCTCACCACAACAAATTGTTGTTCATCATAGGTAGCATAAATGTACAAATTATATCAAGGGTCATGATTGATGGTGGATTTGTGGTCAACATATTACCCATAAAGATGTAGGTATAGTTTGATATAGATATATCTCGACTGAAACTTAGTAGTCTTGTTATCCAGGGGTTCAATCAGAATGAACAATGTCCCTTGGGCTTTATAAAGCTCAAAACCAAGTTTGACGACATAGAGGATTTGACTTCGTTCTTTGTGATTGAGTAGGAAACAACATACAATGCCCTTATTGATAGACAAGCAAGGCATAACAATCGTTGATAGCAACCCTTTCAAGGCAATAGAAGCTTACTTCGTAGATGCGAATTTCTATCGCATGGCGAAGAACAACCCTGCCTCTAGAGTCACCATCTATTGCTATACGTGCCTTAGCGTAGCCTCGAATTTACAAAGTGGGGCAAAAAGCCAAAAACAAGAAGGCAGCATTACTACTTAATGTTGCGAAAGATTTTGTCATTCCGTTATCACAACTGTCCAATTCAAGGGTAGATGCTTACACGCCATTGGTGGTTTTCCATCCCAAAGGAAACCCTAAGGTAAAGGGGCAATAACTTGTGCCATAAGAACAACCATTGGGAGACCTAAACACTATATTATAAAATGTCAAAACTCTTAAAAGGGTTACTTAAGAGTATGGGATTCAACTAGCAAGGGGTTTGAAAAGAGAAATACAAAGGCAAAGAGGTTGCCATTGACAATTTTGAACGTATAGTTTTGAATTCAAAGCAGAAAGTTAACGGGCGGGGGGTTAGACAACAAGGTACCAGGTGGCTTTGGATAATGCTAAATATAGTCACCCCAACAGCCGACTTGTTTAGTGATGATGATGAGGGTTTACCTTAGGGTCTATTCACAGAAGATAGACATGATGAAGACCTAGGATCTTCAGATGCAGATCAAGCAGTGATGCAAGTAATCATTGCTAAACCTTTAAAGGACGATGATGAGTCCTTTCTAGGGTGTCTCTTCACTGAAAATCCGGATGAGGCCACTCATGAACCACCTAACGAGGCGTCACTCATTGGTAACTTAAACAACATTGAGCCACTTAAACCAACACCCTGAGAACTTAAAGACGGAGGGTATGCTACTATTGATGACTTAGTTGAAGTCAACCTAGGCACAAAAGAGGATCCACATCCACGTTTGTCAGTGCTCGTCTCTCTGAAGATGAGCGAGCTCAATACATCGAATTCCTTAAAAAGAACTGGGATGTATTTGCATGGAATTACACAAAAATGTATGGGTTGGATCCTAAGGTGGCATTCCCTCGCTTGTCTTTTGATAAGTCTCAAAGGCTTGTCAAACAACATCCGAGAAAGCCCTGCCATGATATCTCGGATCAAATAGAATTTGAAGTGGATAAACTTCACAATGCCAAGTTTATTCGAGAAGTCAGATACTTAAGGTAGCTAGCTAATATTGTACTGGTACTAAAGAAGAATGGTAAGATTTGTGTATGCATAGATTACTAAGATCTGTTCAGATACCCAAGGATGATTTCTCACTTCTGTTCACAAAATTACTCGTTGATGCTATTAGTGGATACAAAGCACTCTCATTTATGGATGTGTATTAAGGGTATAATTAAATCCAAAAGGCAAAGGAGGATAAAGAAACGACAACCTTTTGCACACGTAAGTATATCTTTTGTTACAAAGTCATGTCCCTCGGTCTGAAAAATGCAGGTGCCACATATCAACAGGCCATGACTTACATCTTTGAAGACCTGCTCATGATGTAGTTGAATGCTTTGTGGATGACTTAGTGGTTAAGACAAAGTTACAGGATCACATTCAAGACCTTGATAGGGTTTCCAAGGGCTTCACAAGTACAACATGAAGATGAATCTGCTTAAATGTGCTTTCAACGTGGCATTTGGAAAGTTTTTGGGATTTGTAGTTTGGCACATAGGGATTGAAATCGACCCCGAGAAGATAACCACATTACTAGAGATGCAACCACCCTAAGATCTTACAGAACTCAAGCGTCTTCAAGGCCGCCTGACATATATAAGGCGATTCATATCCAATCTAGCGGGAAAATGCCAACCATTCTTTAGGCTAATGAAGAAAGGAGCCCTTTTTGTATGGGACCAATCTTGTCTAAATGCCTTTGATAGCATTAAAAAGTACCTCCTTAACCAACAGGTCTTGAGGAGCTCAGTCATAGGGAGGCCGCTTTGTTATATGTAGCTGCATTCAAGCTAATGGATTAGCCGAAGCCTTTAATAAGACACTGCAAAATCTTGAAGAATATAGTCTCCAAACACAAGATAGATTGCATGAGTGTTTCCCTAAAGCATTATGGGCTTACAAAACAACCCACAAGACACCCACACAGGCGACCCCATACTCTTGTGTTCGGTGCAAAAGCGGTTTTCCTAATGGAAGTAAAAGTACTCTATTTACGGATCACAATTTAGGAAGGCCTAAGTAATGTAGAAAGTGCTAAGATATGACTCTCCAAACTCGAAAATCTGGATGAAATCCTGCTAGCAGCTCAATAGAATCTAGAATTGTATCAAGTCCGCATGACAAAGACTTACAAAAAAAAGGTGAACCTTCGCTCATTCCAAAAGGGTGACCTTGTCTTATTAGCAAGTTCACCGTTGGTCCCAAACAGAAGGAAATATGGAAAGTTTGCTGCCAAATGGGATGGTTTTTATGCAAGAGAGAAAGCATATCCTCATGGTGCCTATCTACTACGAGATGTCGAAGGTAGCTTGATATTGCTAGTCACTAATCTAAGGTTCTTGAAGAGATACTATCCAAAATTATAACATCTACTTTCAAGGAACTACGTCGATTTGATCCCAGTGATGGATATGTAATCAGTATGAGCTCTATATCTCAGATGCAATTGCAATCATGCATTAAATAATGAAAACAAACAAAATAAATAATTAAAACATGATGAAAAAGGCATGGTGAAAACCTGTAAAGGCATCATGATCAAAAGAATACGATCATGGCAAAAACAAAATTCTCTGGTCTAATTGAAAACTAGAAATTGTAGTATATACGTAAAAATTAGGCAACTTCCAGTTTTAGGTTAATGGATCCTAAGGCAAAAAAATGAGAAATACAAATAAAATAGGCATGCTGGAAATGATGTGATGAAAATCTATATAGGCATCACAAGTAAAAGCATTCGATCATGGCAAGATCAAATCATCGTTGGTCCAACCGAAAACTAGCAATGGCGGTGGTGACGTAAAAATAGGCGAACCCCAGACTTAGTGTTAACCCACTAAAGGCCAAAAAAAAAAAATGACAATATTTCCAAAATCCCACAATTGAACTATGTTTTGGTTTGATCCTGTTTTGGGTACGTAGGTAGTCTGCCATAACAAGATAGCCATACCACCAACATTCCCGCATTTCTTTTCGAGAACTGTATCACTTCACCCATACAATTATGTGATCCACTTCTCGAGGGGGGCATGGATATCACATCCCACTTTTCTTTTAAGTCATGATGTTGCCACATTACCCGGCTCATGATACCTCATATTCCTCTTTTTCAAATATGACCAATAGGATTCAAGCCATACAAGAGGAGGTGCGAAAGCAGCTTGAAGAATCTAGTGCCAAATACAAAGAAGCGACTGATAAGAAGAGACAAAAGAAGATCTTCAATGAATGAGATTTGGTGATGGTCTATCTGCGAAATGAGAGGTTTCCTGTGGGCACTTACAACAAACTAAAGGATAAGTATGGTCCTTACAAAATTGTCAAGAAGACTAATAATAATTCTTATATTGTTGATCTTCTAGATGATATGGCTATTTCCCTGTAGCTGACATGTTCGAATACCACCCGCCAGATGAACGAAGTTACCCAGAACCTAACTCGAGGTCAAGTTCTTTTCAAGTGGGAGAGACTAATGTAGAACAGACAACACAAGCTTTCCTTGAGCAGAGGGACTGACAGAAGTTTACACACAAGAAGGGCAAAAAGCACTAGTGGAAATCATGAGCCCCGAGATCGGAATTGCGTGAAATTTGGTGAGCTTAAGCGCAATTTCGCAAGTATCAAAACTCATCGCTTTGCCTTGAGCACTGCCACTT
>JAOXJP010261379.1:0-20989 GCA_025762735.1 Platanus orientalis | reverse complement strand
ACAAAATGACTAATTTAAGATGAATTATGACATGTTTGATAGTCATTTGTCTAAAAAAATGACTAGTAATCATTTGTTTATTATTTTAATTTATTTGTACATGACTTACTTGCTTTATATAGTTATTTGAGTCCAGAGTGTGTAATCATGCTCAACATAGATTGAAATTTTCATAATATTTCACGTCAAAATTTTCATAAATTTGATAATATTTCGAAACATTCTAGTGAAATTTCCATTAATCCTTATGATGAAAAATCCATCAAAATCGAACCTTGGATAGGTTTAGAGTTCAAACCTACATCTCAACATTGTTTAATGGTTTGAGTAGTTTTTTAAAGCTGGCTCTCAACCTAACGCCACCCTCCTCCTTTATCCGAGCTTGGGATCGGCAATGTCTGAAGATACAAACATTGGCAGAGTTACCTACATCTCAACATTAATTCTTTTTTTAATTCATGGGCTAGCCCGAAGCCTAGCCTGAGGTCCGATCAATTAATTAGGGTCGGGTTTGAGCCTAAGTTAAATAAAAATTTACGGGCCCAAACCCTTGCCCGAGCCCGGTCTATAATTATAGGGCTGGGTCTAGGCCTACCATGGCCCAGCCCGAGCCTAGCCTCTGCCCACCCCAAGCTATGGCCTACAGGGCTGGACTGTAGGTCAGCCTATAGATGATTTGAATTGAAAATTAAATAAATAAATTGTTTATAAACAAGGAGAGAAATGAAACCTTTTTTTTGTTTTGTTTTGATCAAAAGCTAGTTTAGGACCTCCACCAAAAATAAATAAATAAAATTAAAAACTTAATTTTTCTTTCTTTTTTGATGAAATATACAATATATTAAGAAAGACAAGACGAAACATAAGTCCAAATCTTTATAAATAAATAAAAGCATAAATCC
The DNA here is from genome assembly GCA_025762735.1 of Platanus orientalis. NCBI lineage: Eukaryota > Viridiplantae > Streptophyta > Magnoliopsida > Proteales > Platanaceae > Platanus > Platanus orientalis. Next base: position 20,087 of record JAOXJP010261379.1, on the reverse strand, counting down.
AATTCCAAAAATTCCTCAAGCCAAACAAGAGGTAAAGAATCCCAGAATGCAGGAAGGGAGAAGCCATTAGAAGCCAAAACATGTGCTATCATGTTAGCCAACCTCTTAACCAAGAAAGAGAAAAAGAATAGAAAAGATATAATATGTTTTTACATTCCAATTAGAAAGGCCTTATAGTCTAAAGGCCAGAGAACAACATCAGCCTACAAATAAGATATAATATTTTTGCAATCTCCCTCTAGAATGATACTATTTAACCTGAGATCACAAGCCTTTAAAAGACTAATGCATGTTGCCCAACATTCAACAACCTCTGCAAACCTAGCCAAGCCCAACTCTGTTAGAGCATACAAAAAGGAACTGTCCTATTGCCGAAGGACCACACCAACACTAGCCACTCCACTCTCTTTAATGAACAACCCATCAAAATTCAACTTAATTGCAGCACCAGTAAGAGGGGAAGACCAAAAAGAAGTACTAGCCACTCTTGACCCCTTTGTTTGCCCCCCTAAGCCCTCATTCAAGTCTTGAAGCAGCCTACAAGAGTCAAACAAAATCTTAAAATGAGAAGCCTATTCATTACCAAAATAACATCATTCCTGAACTTTCAAATGAACCAACAAATAATGGCAATAAAAGCAATAACATTAATATCAACATGAGGGGAGGATTTCTCCAATTTGAACCAATCCACAAAACAAAAATTAGATGAATTAAATATTCTAAGAGCAAGATGGGAGGAAAACCACACCCTATTGGGAGCATCACAAAAGAGAAGACAGTGAGAAGTAGCTCCTTATTCCAAATTGCACATGGGACAAATATCACTAATATCAATGTTTCTGTTTTTAAGATTAACTCTAGTTAGGAAAACATCATTACAGGCTTTCCAAATAAAATATTTAATCTTTTGAGGTATAGGGAGGCCCCATAGCTGACTGCAAGGGTAGTCACCCTACTAGGGCTGGGATGACTAGAATGGGAAGTAACAAGGTAATATGCGCATTTAACAGTAAATAAACCCTTCTTATCAAAGTACCAAATAATCTCATCCCTATATTGACTTATGCTCAGGGAAATTTAAGAAATACACATCAAGTCCTCAAAGGAAACTTAGTTAGAAATAGCAGAAAGATCCCATCTAAGATTTTCCCTATCAATGAGACTTGAGACTTGAAGAGGGACATCATTTGGGATAAGCCCATAAGAAGAGATACACAAATTTTAGGACTGGGGAATCCAAGGATCTTTTCAAATGTAAATATTTTCACCGTCCCCACATTCCATCTAATTCCTTTCATAAGAAGATCCTTCCCTTTTTGAATGTTTTTCCACCCCCAAGAGTTGTCATTTCTAAATCTAGAGCTGAGGAAATTTGAACCAAGGAAATATATGGATTTAAGAAAACGCACCCAGAGGCAATTAGGAAATTTGACAAGTCTCCAAACTTGTTTAGCAAGGAGAGAAATATTAAATTCGTGAATATCTCTAAATCCTAATCCCCCTTCCTTCTTACTAATCCTCAACTTTTCCAATTAATAGTCTTTTTGAAATCATCACTGTACCACCAAAATTTCCTTTGATTACGGTTTATATCATTGCAAGTCTTCTTTGGGAGAAGGAAGCAAGACGTAGCATAGGATGGAATAACAATAACAACTTATTTGAGAAGCACTTCATTCCTAGATTGATTAAGCAATTTAGATTTCCACCCTTGAACTCTAGCCTTAGTCCTTTCTCAATATAAGCAAAAGGAGATGTTTTCTTTCCACTTATGGAAGAAGGAAACCTAAGTAATTTCCCAAGACTTGGGCTTGCTTCATACTAAGGGCTCTTTGGACCACTCTTTTAAAAAGGGTATTAGAACTAAAGTAAAGCTCAGACTTCTCATCATTCATAATTTATCTTGAAGCACTGCTAAACTCTTGGAGGCACTCTTTAATTGCATTAATTTTAGTGATATTCACTTTAGAAAAAATATAACAATTATCCGCAAAGAGAATGTGACTGATAACCAGACTTTTAGCTCTAACTTTAATACCAATGATCAAACCATTTCTTTCACTATCGACTAGAGAAACAGAAAAACTTTTTGCACAGAGGAGAAAAAGGAATGGGGAAATCGGGTCACCTTGTCTAATGCCCCTAGAGGAAATAATTTGATCACTTGGAAATCCATTGATAAAAATCTTATATGATACCGAAGACATACACTCCATCACCCATTTTTGCTAATTGTAGTTAAAACCCGCCTTTTGCATCATAGATATAACCATTGGCCACTCAACTCTGTCGTAAGCCTTCTCTTATCAATTTTCAACACATATGATGAGATCTAAACTTATCGACCCTAAGAAATTTCAAGATCTCATGGGCCATGAGATATTATCCGAAATAAGGTGACCTTTGACAAAGGCACTTTGATTATGAGAAATAATCTCAAGGAACACAATTTTCATTATATTCACCATTGTCTTTGAAATAATTTTATATATCGCATTGCAAAGACTAATGAGGCTAAATTGATAAATAGTCTCAGAATTCTTCAATTTAGGGATAAGTGTGATGAATATTTAATTTAAAGTCGCCAGTGATAAATGGAGATTGAAAAACTCCTCAACAACATCTAAAATCTCATTACCCACCAAATCCCAGTACTTCTAATAAAACCCAGCCTAGAAACCATCAGGCCCAGGCGCTTTAAGTTTTCCAAGATTAAAGGCAACTCTTTTAATCTCATCTCTAGATTAATGTGTATTTAACATATCTTTACACCATTTGACAGGAATAAGTAACCTTCTCAAAAACCTTAGAGATGGTGTCATCACTTGGATGAGACAAGTCAAATAGGCTAGCAAAGAAGTTATTTGACAGAGATTTAATTTGGTCATCTCTGAAAACCCACTCGTCATTATCATCTTTAAGGGAGGAAATCTTGTTCCAAGCTCTTCTCTCAATAGTAGAGTGGTGAAAGAATTTAGAGTTCCTATCACCCCATTTAAGCCAATTAATTCTAGACTTTTGAGCCCAATATTTCCTCTCTATTCAAAAGCCAAGATAGGTTGTCCTATTCCTCCCTAATCCTAGACATAGAAACATCGTCGGAAGGATCAAGGTAGAAACATTTCAACTTATGTTTATTTTCTTCAATCTTCTCCCTGAGAATTCCAAACACTTTTCTATTCCACTTCTTAAGGATAGAGGAATCCTTTTGAGATTATCCCTAACATATCCCTAACATTATCAATATTACTCCCAATATTTCTCTTAAACCATCCTTTAAGCACTTGATCACCACACCCAGGGTGAGACGTCCACATTCATTCAAACCTAAAGGGACAAGGGTAGAACTTATCAACTGGACAAGTATTTAGAATAAGTGGGGAGTGATTAGAACCACCCCTTATATAATTCTCAATGATCGCATTCAAGAAAAGGAAATCACTCAGAATTCACCACCCTTATCAAGTCTCTCCTTAATAAATATACTCTCACCTCTTCTATTAATCCAAGTAAATTGAGGTCCCAAATTCCCAAGATCAATAAGGTTACCCTCATCTAGAATATTTCTAGCCCCTAGCTAGGTTCTTAGGAGAAACTCTATCACCACCTTGCTTGTCTTCTTTAAACCATAAACAATTCTAATCCCTAATATATATGAGAGGATTATGAATGCTTTGAATCTTAACCACAATATCCTCAAAAAATATAGGCCTAAGATTATTGTCTGGTTCACCATAAACAAGGAGACATGATCATACATCGTTTCCATTCCCATCCAAAATTTCAACCTCAATGAATTTAGAGCATTTATCAATAACATTTAAATTAACATGATTTTTCCATAGAACAATAAAACCTCTAGAAAGACCAACACAATCTACCAAATCCATTTTCCATTCCTTTTTAAATCTAGATTTTTTCTAAACATCAACTCCCAAACACTTAGTTTCAGAAAGAAAAATCACCTCCGGGTTTCTAAACTTAACTAAGTCACCAAGAGCTCTGGCTATCGAGTATTATCCAATTCCTTGATAGTTCTGAGCAGTGAGCCTCATGGACAGTGTAGGTATGATGTTTTGGGACAGACACCAGAACCACTTCAGAATACTTGATAAATCTCACTCTCTCATTCCCTCTCCCCCGACTTCCTTTAGAGAAAGAAGCCTCCAATCTTGGAAAAAAAAAGTACAGATTATAGCTAATTCCTCTAAATTATATCTATTCACAACCGAATTGACTAGAAATGGAGTTCTATTCCCTAAAAATAGACATTCATCCAGTACTTGGGATCCACTTTGAGCTTTATAATTCAGGAGATATACGATAGATGACAACCAGAATTAGCATTGCTGACACTACTGATAAGCATGTGGGCTACATTAAACCAGGTTCTAAACCAATGGAAGGGAAAACTACATTTTCCTACAATTACCCATCGCAAGTCTCTGCACCTTCTTTTACCATCCTACTGGGTAAAAGGGATCCTACAGGTTAAGGGTTTTTTCCTAATTTTCTTCCAATTAGCATTCTTTAGAAAGAAATAAATATATTTAAATAAAATCAAGAGAGTAGATGAACATACCTCTAATCCTTTAAAAGGAATAGCAAGGGGGACAAAATCAGGGGTTACCTCCTTTAGTTGTCATTCCGAAGATAACTTTGCGTCCTTCATTGTTGGTGGTGAATCAATCTCCTCTTCAATCAACCTCTCTCTCTTTTCAAGCCATCTCTCTTCACTTTTTTTGGGCCCTAGACATAGTTGCACGCCACCTGACTCCCCAACCTCTTATTTTTTTCCTTTCAATTCTCTGGAGATGACCACTAGAGTGATAGACTTCTCCATCTCCTCCTTCTCTAAGACATCACCAAGTAAGTCTAGCTTTCTTCCCATCAGATACCCAATTATCCCCCCATCCTTCTTTTCTCTTACCAACATGCTTCTTATCCTTTAACCAATAACCCCCATAACTCAATTAGATCAGATCAAGCCTCTTCCTATTTTCCGCACCTTGCAGATCGAAGTTGGCTTTCCTCTTACCTCTAATCCCATCCGAACTGACCGGAAAACTCAACCCCAAGCAGGGCCGAGTTGATTCTGGACAGACCAGATGAGGATCATCCTATAAATCATCTTTCTCCCTACCGGTCTTCAACAACTCCAACTCTCCAGCTGGCATTGTCATCTCATACCTATCCAAGTGAGCCTGATTTCCATCAAAGACCTACGCCCCTCTACAAGACATATCTCCACCCAACACCTTATTCATCTCAAGCAAAGGCGTCAGACCCTTGGCCTGAATCCCTGGGACATGCTAAGCATGTAAAGAGCCACAAGGTAACTCTATGCATGCTGGCTTTTTCGCATGAGGTCTCTTCACTAGGCCACAAGCCTTTTCAAAAAAAAAAAAATTGGATTTTTAGGATGCAAAATAGGCAGAAGCCATTCCACTATCTGTAGTTCGACTAGGCTTTTCGTCTCCATGCACTTCTCGGTTGACACGATATCCCATGCAGACTGTTGCACCTGACACCCATTGAAGATAGACCATCAACCAAACAACCCTTAGTAGCCGTTAGGGCATGACCCTCCTTCGAGTTGACTCGTTGGGGGGCTTGGGACTCACCAAGTCAACTCTTTCTTCCATCATTATGTCTACCATCGAGCTATCTTTCTGGGAGGATATGGTCTTCACCATTTCATCACTTTTTTCAGCTTCTTTGACGTTAGACCTGAACCACTCATGGGGCAACTTGGGACTAGGCAGGTTAGCTCTCAAAGTGGCATTGAAACCTCTCAACTCTTGCATTTCTTCGACCAGTTCTTCATTTTCGTAGCCCTCACTTTTCTCATAGCAATCTCGATCATCGTAGTCTAATCAACCACAAAAGAAACAAAAAAAAAATGAATCTTTTATATTTCAATGAAACACCACATGGTTTCGGGTAGTCACAATTAATGATTAAAGACTTCACCAGCAGTTCATTAATGTCAACCCCCACCTGAACAAGCATATATTCTCCCTTCTTCATTGTAGTTTTCCCCATGGTCTACTCTCTTAAAAAAACCCAGTTGATGGCAAAGGACTCGAGTTGTGGTATCCGAGACGTACTCCCACGACACTCCGACAAATCAAATCCAAAACTCCACCTCTTCAAAAATCATATTAGTTGGTTTCACTCCTGTTTGGAATTTTTTCAAGCCTATAATATGCTTATTGAAAGTACAAGGGGATTCATCCTAGATCTTAAAATAGTCATATTGAACTGGATTCTAAAGCACCCCTCTTCAACAAGAGAAATCTTCACTTCCTCTTTCCAATTCCAAAATTTTGACATAACCTTATAGAAAACCCCTTGATTTATCTTCTTTTTGAACAAAGGTTTACCACAAAAACAATACTCACTCTTAGCTTTAGGATTCTTGCACTCTTCATTCAGCTTCATCTATTTTCTTTTAGAACCCAAACCCTTAAACTGGTTAACTAAAACATCCCCATCATTAGCTTTCTCCTCCTCCAATTTATTTACACTTATCGTCAACCCCTTACCTTTAACCCCTTCCATCAATTGAACCAAGAAAAGAAGAAAGGAAGACAGTTGAGAAACCTCACTTGTCTGAAAAACTTTTATCTTCTTTGAAATTTTACCATCTCAAGAGGGAATCCCATTTAAGCATCAGTAGGAGCTCCTTGTGTTACTCTCTAATAGTTTTTTTCCCAATTAGAAACTTAATTAGTCAACTATCAAATTTCAAAATGGATGTGGATTAGGCAATTAGCTTAGCTTCTTCCCAAAATATGTCCCACGAAAAAATAATAAATAAACTCACATCGGTATAATGCCTAAAGTCACATTGACAACTTTTTGACTAAAAAGTGGAAGGGTCATATAAACCCAATTTGTCTATCCCTTCGTGTCCCCCAACAAATGGTGAGATGTATAAGGTTAAATCAATAAAAACAGTTTTCAAATGAAATTAGGTAGTATAAAAAAAAGGGGGGTATATACAATTAAAATCGTAAAATAAATGTTCAAATTATAAAACAAGCACCAAAAGACAAAGAAAAACATCATGCCACGTGATAGTCTATGGTGTGAGGACACAGGGACCAACAATTTTGGGTATACAAAGATCCTTTTCCAAAAAAATATCATATTGACACAGAAAGATGTAAGACATCTGTCCATCACGCTATGGTATTTGGCTTAAATGAAAATGCAAATTATAATTTCATCTATAATTGGCATAGAGTTTCACAGATTGGGATTGCCCTTAGGATCGCGTAGGATAGGATTGTGCTAATTTAGTGAACCAGTCTATGATAGGATTGAAATTAAAATTTTGATGGTGTTACCTCTCTTAAAGATTTTGCTACTTTTTATATTTTTTTAAAATGATTTTCAACAATTTCTTCCTTTCATGTCGTAACACATTTTGAACACAAAGGCTAGATAAAGGATGTTATGTCTAGGATGTACCTTCGCCTCCTCACAGAGGGGTGTGGCCCCATGCATCTTATGCATGGGCCCACACCCTGTGAGGGAGGGGATGAACAGTATATACTAGACAAAACATCCTTATGGTAAAGGCTATGGTTTGGTGCCTCATTTGTACAGGGAGCAAATTTTCAATATATATGATCAAATATTCATTTGAATACTTTTCATTAGTGTTTAAAAACCTGGATCAGTCTAGTGATTTGGAAAGTTGTCAATCCCAAATATCCGATAACTCTTCCCTAGTTATCAATTGGTTAGTATAAAAATATATTAACATTTAAAATAAGAACAAACACAAAAATAGATATATCTTTTAAAGTTTGTATAATATCATGATCAAATGGTATTAAAACTTAGTTACTCGGCCGAGATGCTGGAAAAGTCATCTAAGTTGCTTGGAAAACTTGGCTTTGACTTGGGTGACTTGGTTGTTGACCCCCCAGGATTTTGTGCCCCCTCCTAAAGTGCCCCTAACTTACCCCTACATGCAGGGGGCACACATCACATCAAGAAGTGATTTACACCCTCCCCCAAAAAGTGTAAAATACTTTTTGAAGTGATGGGTCCCCCCTTGCATGTGGGGGGCAGGTTAGGGGGACTTTAGAAGGGGGCATCAAATCCCCAGCCGGTTGTTGACATCATCCTAGTTTTAGCAATAAGTTAACAAGGAACTCAACTGAGTCAAGTAACTCGACTGAATTTTCTGGTTAACTAGCTGATTTTAATCCTATACATTGTTTTACCCAAAAGAGAGTGTTATTGCCAAATCTTCACTTTTTGATCAAACGGTAAAGATCAAGACAACACAAAATGAGCTGTGAAGATGCCATGACTTAGAGTTACAAGATGTGGGACATGTGGCAACGCATGATTTGTTGTCAAACTAGAGATCAAGATATACAACATGGCCACATGGTTGATGGAAGTTTCATAACTACATGGAAGTTGTAAAGCATGGGACATGTGACTGAATGAGTGAAGAAAAAGGATGGAGAGTTGGGGATCATGGGACAAGTGTCAAGAAGAACATGTGGAGGAGGTTACTACAACTATGTAGAAGTTGCAAAGAATGGGACATGTAGCAACAACAAAAAGAATACAAATTCAAAAGGAAACTAACTTCTTCATCTATAAATACAACAAAAAACGTAGGAGAAGAGGACATACCTTCCAACACACAACCAAATTTAACAACTTGCTCTCTTTCCTCTTCTTGGAGGTCTTTATCATTGTGGGCCTCGATTTTTCGCACGACGAGTAAATCCCTTGAAAAGAGACTTACCCATTACAGGAAAAATCCCACAATATTTTGGAGTCACCACCAGTCTTTTTAATAATGTGATTGGTCATCAATTTTGGAAACAAAACAAGTTTAAGTTTTGAAAATGGTTTGAAAGGTCTAACTCCACTTAAACTGGTCAACTCCTAGAGATTCCTAGGTAAGTTGTTCGTTTATGAGTTGGGGAAGGTGTTAGGCACCCCACATTATTAGCTTTCATGGTTCCCTACTTTAAACCCGTTATAATCTAATGGTCAACTTGATTTATCAACCCATTCGTCTCACTCATTGCCTTTTATCTCATTTTATTGAGATTATGCAAGAAATTCACATGTCGTTTCTGCCAAAATTTTGGCAGCATAACGGCTGTAATATGGACCCCTGGGGATGAATAGTGATCCCCATGTTACTTTTTTCAATAACCTGATAGTCTATAGATCAAGAAAACACTTCAAATATATATCATGCATCCACAACATCATCATTGTCTACCCGACAGCTCCGTATTCATCTACGTCAACATCACATAGTCTCCATCATGAATTTATATCTAGATAAACATAAGTATACCACTAAATTTACCAAAATTTACAATACTTTAGAAAGAATAAAAATAAGTTATTTAAAGATTCTCTAAGTTATCTGAGACCATCAATATATGTCAATTACCTACCAAGCCGAGCTAATACAGCTACTCAGTCATGCCATAACCAAGGCCTCCAAATATTTCTTGCACATAACATGGTTTGTAATTCATCCAATAATCTACTCAACGTGTAGACTTAAAATAAATCAAGAGGATTAAGTTAATAAACATACCCTTTGTTGCTTCTTACATAACCAAGAAGATAAGCGGATTAGGCATAAATGAACAATCATGGTGAGCAACAATGAAACCAATGAACTATACTCAATAAATCCACAATACACCTTAACTACGTATGAATAGTAGGTAAAAGAATGAATGTATATTGATATAAGAATTTCATGTAAACCAGATAACATGAAGAATCAATGAAAATGAATATATCTATAGCGTATATAATGCCAAAAAAAATCTGAACATTATTATCACTAGATTAAAAAAAAGTAAATAAATCAAATACACAAAGCAACAACATTGAAGTAATCATCCATAATGCTTTATTTAACACACTCCGCTCCATGCACAAAATTTTTAACATTCTAAATAAATAAACAAGGAATAAAATCTAATCAAATTACATAAAGTTGAATATTCATGTTATGTTTATTTACACATAGAAAGGAATAGAAATATAAGGCAGAATTAGACTTACAATGGTAAGGTAGCATGATAAAGTATAAAAAAATTAAAACAATAAAAAAAATCTTGTATTGTTCAGTTCAATGTTTGAAACCTATTGTCATGAATAAAGGTTGAACAAGGACATGTTCTATATCATGTATTGATGAAGAAACATGATAGGACAACAAACATTGTTGCCCTTTTTGCCATCCAATTTTGCAAACAATGACATTTACAAGGATACTATTCAGTGTGACAAAATTCACAAAAATATATATACACTAGAAAGTATAGATTCAATGGAAAAATGGTAACAAATGAAGGGTTGACCAACTAATTTAGTACATGCCTAATGCTAGAGACAAAGGTTGGTTATATCCTAACCTTGTGTATGAGGTATTTATCATATAAGTTCAGTTTTAGGATGTTGTCATCGATACCACATGATCAACCTTAGGAAGAAAGAACAAATAAAGGCAAAAATTCTGATCCACTAAACAAAGCCAAAGTGAAAAGCTAAATAAGAGATTCAAGTGACCATCTTATGGATGTGTTCTACCCTCCTACATTCATAACAAAAATCAAAACCTGAAAGGGACAAGTCTAAAGAAAAAGATGAAATAAAGGAAATAAGTATATGTAGCCAGCTGTAGATCTAAAGACTAAATTCCTGGCCAATGAGTGATGCTGAATGTTAGCAACCTCATACCTTTTTTCAAAATGCTATGAATCCAATGGGCTGATCCCAAAAAGAGAGAAGCAAGTTGTTTGAAAATTTAATTGGACAAAATAACAACTATAACAAAAAAAAAAAAAGGAAACACAAAAAGAAAATTCCAATGTACTCATGAGTTTATCTAAAATGCTGAATACAACCACTAAGAATTGCAAGCAACAAACAAAAAGTCTACAGGTTTTATAAAGAATGTTTTCTCTTTCTTTTATTTAAAAAAAAATCATTTGGTCCCTAAAAATACATCTACAAATTTCTTGATGTACCTGATAATATCACTGTTTTATTATGTAAAAGAAAAAAAAATCTTCAAGATTACTCATCGAAGAGCTTCAGAAAATTTAGGTGGTCTATTGCATCAAACAGGGACCATGGAAATGGGGAAAGAACTCCGTTAAACAAATATACTTAACAGGTATGCCTGGACCATCTTTCAGGTCGTCATCTTCTATTATTATTTTCTATAGAATCTCAAACACCACTCTTGAACAAAAAAAGCAAATCATCAAACAATACTTGGCAGTATCACCCTTCGAAGCTAAATAAATAGATAAAATGAATGAATTTGAACCTGAATAGCAGACCTAAAGCTTCTAATAACATTATCGCATTTCCATGAAAAAAGAACTCTAGATAGTATGTTGAAACTATTCAAAAAAAAAAAAAAAACTAGCACTGCTTCCTAGTAAAAAACGAAATTAAAATAACATGCTTGACTTGTTACACCACATCAACCAAACAGAAAATCCTAAACCCTGGCTAAACAAATAACTAAATAAATAAATAAATAGTACTGAGATCCTATTTCGAATACATTCAAAGAAGGAAAAGAGAAAATAAATAAATAAATAATTTAACTACAAAATAAATAAATCTTGAGTGAGGCTAGAAGACCTATCTCCTCGTGTGTAGCACGCTAGAACTGATCCTTTCTTATTCTTCAACAACAACAGAGCAGTAAAAGAGAGTAGAGTAATAAAGGGGATTATCGTTGTCAATGTTTCAATAGAATGTTGATGGAGAGAAGACGCGAGATTTAGGGGCAAATTAACTGAGAGGATTTTCTTCTATACTTGAGTTGGGTACTCAAGTGTGAGAGTTGTGTAGGGTTTTGAATGATTTTTAGAAGAAAGGCAAGGGCTGGGCATGAGAGCAATGAAGAGTCATGATTTCAAGGGCTGAAAATCGTAGGGTTTGAAGAAAAGGGGGTTTGTATGGCTTCATGGTGATCCTCTTGAGGTTGCTGAGTAATTGAGAATGCCAAAAATCAAAAGAAGTCTTTTACGGGGTCAAGAAAATGGGCACCTCCTCCCCCCAAAGGATTGACATGGGGTTTTATAAAGGAAAAAAAAGGAAGGGTTTGGTGGAAGCATGGTTGCAAGGCATGGGGCGAGATGGAGGAAGGGATGGGTGTTACAAACAAAGAGACGGGTGTGTAGGAGAGGTGTGAGGGATAGAAACAATCAAGGAATAGGAGAGGGGGTTGTTTGTGGTGATGGGGAAAGAGAGGGGTGCAGATGAGGGATGGGGGGAGTCGTGCAGGTTGCAAGCATAGAGAGGGGCAGGAGATGGAGCATAGAGAGGCGTGAGGAAGAGAAAGATGCAGGGGGAGAGGTGTGGGGCCAGCAGGGCATGGGGGTCGGAGAGGTGAGGAGAGGGACATTAGCAGGGAGGCATGGGGGTCTGCGAGGTAAGGGGCATGAAGGGGAGAGAGAGAGAGAGAGAGAGAGAGAGAGAGTAGGAGCCGGAGAGGGGGTAAAGAGATAGGGGCAGAGAGAGAGAGAGAGAGAGAGTCGTCGAATAGGGGGTGGAGAGAGAAGGGGCTATTGGGGAGGTTTTTTCTTGGGCCAGAGTAGAAGAAAAAAAAGAGAAAAAGAAAAGGAAAAAAGAAAGGAAGAACAAGAAAGAAAAAGAAAAAAAGAAAGGAAAAGAAAGAAAGAAAAGGAAAAAAGAGAGGGGGAAGCTATACCTAATTTGATTGTCCCCGTGTGTCCCTACGAAAAGGTGAGGTGTTTAGGGGTAAAACTGTAAAAATAATTTTAAAATAAATTAGCTACCCATAAAATGGGGTTTATAGGGTTAAAGCCATAGAAAAAAAGGGTTTAAATGAACATTTGCTCCCTATTTAAAGTGACGCTAAATTCATGTGTCAGCTTATGGTGTGGGGACATAAGGCAACATACCATTTTTCGGTATCCTTTGAAAAAGAAAATTATTAAATAAATAAAAGTTGAAAAGAATAATAATAATAACAATAATAAGAAAGTGAAATAAATATATATGTAAAAAAATATAAACAATAAATAAACAAAATAAAATTTAATGAAAAAGATGGAAATTTGGGTGTAGGTACATAGATAATATTTTTAAATACAAAATAATATTTTGGGAAATAAAATACTATTTTTTCATTAAAAAATAGATAAATAAATAGACAAAATAAAGAAGACAAGAGTACAAGGGTCGCCTTTAATTCGCTGGATCAAGGAAAGAAGTTGGGGATTGCTTTGCCCACCTACTGATTTAAAAAGAAGTGTTGAAAATTAGGAGCCGCGCCAAAATTAGGTGCTTACAATCATACTTCAACCTCTAGAGTTAATTAAATTCCTCTATGGTTGTTACTTTTAGTTTAATGTAATCTTCCTTAATAAGTTAATTTGATTTCTCCTTAGGATTCATCTTTGCCGCTTTAGCCTTTAGAGTTGATTTAATTTCTTCTTAGGTTGCCACCATCCACCTTCATCTACCTAGAGAGTTGATTCAATTTTTCCATAGGAGGCAACACCCCCATCTCCCATCATTTTCCACCACTCTCTTACAAGCTACAATACCACCACCACTATCTCCATAGGCTGCCATGGTCTCTCCATCACTCATAGGTACAACATCTTCACAATCGCATCATACCATCTTAGGTTGTAGGAGCATCATCACCATCCCAGGTTGCAACAACATCTCCACAATCATCCGGGTTACAACAACACCATTGTGCCGAACTACGGTACTATCACCAGCTGATTCCACCATCTTTCTATTTATTTTACATATGTTGTAAGTATTTGTTTTATGAATGAAATATCATTTGATTAGCAAGTTCTTTTTTCTATTAACGGCTAAACAAAGTCTTCACATTTTAGCTGTAAAAGTCCTTGGTTTAGAGGCAAGAAGAACCCATTGAGAGATGAACCTTCCCCCTCCAAGTCGCCTGATCCTCCTTTAAGTGGCTAATCAAATGGTCAAGAGCACACCTCTTAGGATTTCTTACTATCTAAATCGGCTCTCAAGGTCAAAGGGTGAGAAAATTTTTGCCAACAGAGAACAAATCTTGTGTCCAAAACACGGTAGGACATACAAAATTCATGATACAACAATTGTTCCCCAAAAAGAAAATATGATTGGGTAAACCCTTTCTAACAGGGAACTAAAGTGATGGGAATTCAAAGAGAGCAAATAGAGAGAGAGAGAGAGAGAGAGAGAGAGAGAGAGAGAGAGAGAATCCTCTACTACAACTAAAAGCATAGTGTTGTTTGGCATGCATCTGTAATGCTGACATGTACCCAAAAATCAAATTTGATGGGTAATTTTCTTTTGGTTACTTTAACTTGTTGGAGGTACCTACGTACTGTAGACAATATCAAACAAATCCACTTTAAATAGCAGTAGAAGATTTGCCTTGGCATTAAAATCCTTATCACAACGGGAGACACTTTGGAAGTGATATAGTTGATTAGGCAAGTTGAAGAAAATTGCCCCTTAACAAATAAAAATTGGTTCTAAAATTTTGAAAATCCATCTTCTTAGGGGTGTCAACGAGCCAAGTAAAGCCAAGCTTTGCCCAGTTCAGCTTAGGCTTGTTACATGAAGATAAAGCTTAAGCTCGTAAAAGTAGGCTTGTCTCAAATTCGGCTTATATAGTTCATCAAAATCAAAAGTGAATTTTTTAAAATAGGTCCAAAAGCCTAGTGATCCATTAGTCCAAGCTATAGTTTGTTGAAACGATTTCAATGACCCACTAGCGGTCTAATGGTCTTGTCTGAAATGGGATTTGAAGTATTATATACATATATATATGTGTGTGTGTCTCTTTACCAAGCCGAGTTTTTAACGAGCTAGGCTTAGTGAAGCTTGGCTTAGGCTTGTTTAGGAAACGCGCTCAATGAAAGGCTAAAGTTCAGCCGAACGAGTTTTTAAACAAGACTCAAGTTTGGCTCATAACAAACTAAACTTCAAGTCAAGCTGAGCTAGCTCTGCTCGTTGACAGCCCTACCTCTTCCTCGTTAGAGCTATTAAAAGAAAGATTTTTTTTTTTTTTTTTTGTATATAGTTTTTTTTTCTCGGTCCTATATCATTTATGTTTTCGTGATCATGCAATATATGACAAATTTTGATGTGACTTTTTTAACATAAACAGAAACTTAAAAGACCAAAAAAACAGAAACAAAATTTGTTAAAAGACAAAAATAAAAAATAAAAAATAAAATATTTTTGTTCATGCTACAAAAAGCCACAACAAAACCTTGCTCATTGCTTTTTTATAGTAGTGAATAGTTTTAGTTTTGTCCTTGTGAAACGATTTCTTAAGGAGATTCAAACAATGTTGAGCAATGATGGAATCTATCCAGTCCCTGTTCTGTGGCTGGTATGGTAGTTAGGTCAGCTAAATGTCCCCAAAGGGAACAATTTTGTGGAAATGTATCCCAACTTCATTTGTTGCAGTTTATGGGTTCGAAAGAACACCCAGATCTTCAAAGGAAAGGAAGTCCCGATCAAGATGCAGAAGGAGAGAACTCTAATTGGCCTGCTAACTTTCAGAGTTTTTTGGTTTTAATTTTTTCTCTTGGGATTTTGATTGAAAAACTATAGCATTCATATAGCTCCTTAGAGGAGTTTGTACCACTCGTGTTTTCTCCTCTTTTAATATAATTTTATCTTTAACGGAGGAAAAAAAAAATTGTCTCTGTAAGTCCTCCCCCCCCCTCCCAAAAATACAAACAAACGATCAAGTAAGTGAATGTGACATACAAACATGTAAGGATAGTTTTGCTATTAAATACACATTTTGTGTCTAGAACCGTGTTGAGGATTGTGAGGACGACACTTGGACAGTAAAATAGCAGGATTTTAAAAGTTCATATAACCAGCCACTTTACCATCCACATGTCATCTGCAGGATCTGGACACGGTCCTGACACAAAAATCCTGGACAGATCATTTTCTTTCATAATTAAATTACCCTTCAATGTCCTATCTGTAATGACAAAAACACGCCCCTCCGGATGGGTTTTGCCTTGGTTATCCATTGTCTTGGTCGGCGGCCCGGATTTGGTCCACGCAAATTTCGTGTGTTATCCGTGAGTGTGAAGGATTGCATGACACCTGTCCGGATTTCAATAGATTCAAAACTGCCGGAAAGAATGGAAAACCGGGTGGGTAAGCGGGCCCCACACGACTTCTCTCTCCTCTCTACTTTTCTCGACAAAAATCCCCCAGAAAGACAAAACCCTAACTCTATCGCATCGTCTCTTTTTTCCACCTCTGTCTCTTCTTTCTCACAACGGCGAACTACTCCCTCTTCTCTCCACCGCTGCCTCTTCACTCACCGGCGACGAGTTAAACTGATACCACCGTTGTTTTTACTTCCGCGATAGTCCCGGTGCCTTTGCCTCTTCCATGTTTTTTTTTCCAATACTCATTTCTCTTCTCCCGGCCAAGGGGCTTAGGAGCACTTTGTTTTCTTTCCAATTTTGATTGGGATTCATAAATTTATTTATTTATTTATTAGATAAAAATTTCAACTTGCAATTTTTATTTATATTTTCCTAATCTTCAGGCCATCATTTTGGTGTTTGGATTGGTCAAGCAATCATTTTGTCGCGGTGACAAGGATTACCCTAAGGATGGAATGGGACAATGCTTGCCATTCATCGTTTGGCATAATGTGCCATGGTTGTTTTCCCTTGAGTTAACACTGTATACAAAAAATAATAATAATTTTTTTTATTTGAGTTATGGTTTGAATTAATTGAACTTTCTATATTTGGTCCCATGTAATTATATTGTTTCCAATCTTTGTTATAAAGCCTTTTTTTTTTTTTTTTTGGAAAATCTGATTGTGCCTTTTTTTTTTCTTCAAAAATCTGGTTGTGACATTTCTCTCATCAGTGTTACTTGCAAGAGGTTTGCAGGGTGATGGATCAAACAAGTTTATCATGCCCATCTTTGAATCATCTTTTTTTTTTTTTTTTTTGTAGTTTTTTGGGAAAAAGGTACAAATTAAACCGTATTCTAATGTGAAAGTTAAATATCTTAGTTGTGCATTAATTTTTGGTTCTCATGGAATTGATGCAGGAGGCTTGCAAGGTGATGGATCAGACAAGTTTGTCATGCCCATCTTTGAATCATCTTTTTTGAAACAGGGAATCATGTTCTTCAGTTAAAGTAGATCCAATTGAAGCAAAGAATCATGTCCTTACTTGAAACCTCCCTTCAACCCAGTTACAAGCCTTTGACAAATCTAGTATATCGAGATTTGGGGGAAATGTTGCTAGGTGTTAAAGATTTGCTATTTTGGTACCAAGCTGTTTACACAGCAGGTGCATATTTATATGGCTATTATTGTAAAAAAAAAAAAAAAAAAAACCTTTAATACCACAAATTTCCATTCAAAAGGACCATCATCTTTTTCTCATTCAACACTGTCTTAGAACTTGAGAATTTGACGCCCATGAGATATGCTGACCCTCAAGCACCCATGAAGTGGAAGGTGGAAATTCTGAGTTCTGTTCAGAAGTTTTAATGGTGATATGACCAAATGATGCATAATATTCTTGGGTTAGAGTTAATTCGTTAAGCATAGGCTTTAACCTATAGTAGACAACATGAATTTCTGTTAACAGGTAAACCATTCAGTGCAATGCTACTCTCCTGTATGAACCATCGTGTGGGGACAAATGAGACATAGAAAGAAAACAAAATGAATACATTGGAGGCCACGGGGGACAAATGATCTAGTACCAAAATGTCTTTTTTCTTCCCTCTATTAGTCATTGTTTTATGATATTTTCAACATTCATCATGTGGTTTTTACATTAAGCTTATGAAAGTTGTAATCAGCAAATAAATATATTAGAGCATATCAAACATTACATTTAAGTTTCCATTACATAATCCAAGTTTTACATGGGTACCTTCCGCATTGAACCTTCACCCATAAACGTTGACTGATCAAAGTTGTTTGTGGCTTCCTTTAATTTTTCGAAAGAAAACACACCTTATGTCCCTAGTTTTTCTGCTTGAGAAATTAACCCTAAAGAGAAATAGCATAAATACATAATTAACCACCAATTAATACTCCAATGCCTTTGCCTCTAGATTGTTTACTTTTTATGTGGGCTTCTTTGTAATATGACTCCTGATGCTGATGTTGTGGATCAATAGACAAACAATTTCCACCAAACTTAACCTCTCTCTCATCTGATGTAGAGCTCAAGTAAGAAGGCAATGCACCCGTTAATCTATTAGTGGGATATATCGACAAACCCAAGTTTGTTGCCACAACTTAGATGATGGGGAAGTGACCTGCTTAGCATATTGGATGTCAAATTCAAATAACTGATATTTGGCAAAGTGAACAATGTTGCAGGCAGAGTTCCTTGGAGAAAATTGAATGATAGATCAAGCTGTTGAAGCAGACCCAACCCACCAAATTGTTGAGGAATATCACCAGAAAAGGAAATCTTGTTGAGAAGAACTGTCACTAACCCCTTAGGGATGGCAGGTAGTTCAAAATTAAACCAGTTCTCTTGCAAATCCAATACGTGTAGGCTGGTTAAGCTACCCAAATCAGGTAATTTAACAGAAATCTCGTTTTGGGATAAAGCAAGATCAGTGAGTGTCTTGATTTTGTTTATTGAATAAGGGAATGGACCCTTCAACCTATTGTTCTTCAAGCTTAAAAGCATTAGATTTGTTAATGAATCTAACCAATCTGGGACAATATCATTAAAAAAATTTATATCCAGTGTTAATGTCTGAAACCTTACCATTGTAGAAATGTATTATGGGTATCGATTCACCTCTCACAAATTCTCGGAAATAGCAACAAACAGAATTCAAATGACACAAAATTCCCACAATCATACAACTAAACAAGAAGAATACTCACTTGTTAAAATTATACAAAATAATCTGAAAACCCAAAGCCTATTTCAAGAAATAACTCCAAAAAGTTCATAAACACAAACCCATTACTCAGCAACCTCAGAGAAAGAATGACAAACCCAATTCCAATAACAAATTTAGGCTAGGTGGGTACATGCCTTGTTTCACACTTCAGCCCATTAGATGTGTGCCACATATTCATGAGCTTTGAAATAGGTAAAGAGCCAACTTAGTCGACTATCATGATGTTTAGAAGAAACTTAATAAGTTTGTAATATACCAAAAAAAAATTAGTGTACCTGGAAGAAGAATTGATGCCTACAAACACAGTTCAAGTACATATTATACACCTCATCCTATTACCAAAAAAAAAAAAAAAAAATTCATCTAATACACTTTCAAAATACATTATAAACAAACCCCCACAACCTCTAACCTATGGTAAATACAAATGTTTCTTTTTCATTTAGTTTCATCAAAGTGAGTAATATGACTACAAACAAAAAAAACCAACTCAATACTAAACTATAGATTAGTCTTCTCTCCTTCTTGTGGTGCAACTCTTGCAGCTCACCAAACTTCCTTTCATTTTTTTCCTTCATTATCATCAGGTGAAGGTCTTTAAAAAGAGTTATACTCTTCTAACTCTGTCATCTTTATTTTTTGTGGTATTGAAGAACTCTTCCATTTGCTGAATCTTTTCAGTTAAACTTTCATTCTTTTGTCATAGTCCAGGGAATACTTGTTTTGATCTATCACACATTGGAAGGTCATACCATGTAAAGAAACTACATCGGTTGTCTTTCTGCAATGATATAAATACCAAAATTAATACAAATCACAAAATAACTGTAATCCAAGGTTTTAGATAAAATCATACATCATAAGTGGGGCATCCCCAAAATCTTTTGGCAAGATTTAAATCTATCTAGGAAGTCTTCAACCATGCTAATTGGTTGCAATGACAATAAATACCAGAATTCACCTACATAAGCAATTTCAAATAAAGTGTCAAAATAGAATCAAAGACATAAATATTTTGCTTTGATTCGAAATGTAATAGGATCAAAATATGCATCTGATTCTGCTCATTATACAATACCAAAATTTAGATTTGAGAGAAACCCACATCCTGAAAACATGAA
>JAOXJP010261341.1:0-20991 GCA_025762735.1 Platanus orientalis | reverse complement strand
TTTTAGTTAATATTTCATGAGTTATTAGAGCCTAGGACATGGGGGTCATTTAAATTTTTGTTTTTTGGTATTTTTGTAATGAAACATTATTGCCAATGGTGTTTTAGTAATTTTAGAGGGTTAATAAGTCAAAGTGGGGCCCTCTTAGAGTGCTGGTTGAAATCCTTTAGAAGGGCTTGATACTGACACTTTTTGTTTTTAGAAAGTCAAGTTTTTAGTAGTTTTGAGTTTATAAAAGTCTTAGGTAGCAAGTAACCTAGTAGTTTAGGAGTTTCTAAGTTGGTTTTTTGCTAATTTCTTGAGTTTGTGAGCCTATATATAGGGCTGCATGTTTTTGTATTGGTATGATGGAATTACTAAATTTTTTGGCTGGTTTCTTGCTCTCTATGAGTGGAACTGCTCTTCTTCAAGTTTTTGGTGCCTAAACTTGAACCCAAGGATGGTAATGTTCAAAGACTTGTGAGGTTGGTGATTACCCATACACAGGTACTCTATTTTTCTCCTCTATTTCTCCTTTTTCTTCGTTTCTTTTTCTTCTTCTTCTTTCTTCTTTTTCTCTCTTGCTCTTTATTGTTATCCATTTTTTTTGGTTTTTTGAATTAAGTGTGTGCAACCTGAGTTTTTATGTAGTTTCATATAGCTAGAAATCTCGGGAAATTTGGTATACATAATCCTCATACACATCAGAATCACCCTGCAAATTTCAGAATTTTCTAATGCATGACTAGGGATATTTTGGTAATTTTGGATTTCTGCCCAGAAATTACAGAGCCCTTTTGGGTTTTTTTCTTCTCTTTTTTCTGTCTTTTCTTGTTTCAATTCTTCTAAACCCATCTAATGAAGTTTCTTCTTCTATTTTCGTTAAATATTGATTGCTTAAAGTGTGCTTAAAGTTCAATTCTTGGTTCTTTAACCTTATTCTTGTCTCCACTACATATTTTGGGTTTTATAGAGATTCTTGGCTATCATTCTACATCAACTTTTTTATCATCTCCATTGTGTTGCGTCAAAGTCCTTGCTAACTAGATTCCAAGAATGCAAAATTTAGTTTATTTATTTATTTTTTATCTGATGTCTTCTAAGTGAGTTTCTTTTCTTGGAATTTCTTTCTTTTGGGTTTTTTTGTGGGCTGCTGTTTGGTGCTTGAGTTTTATGTGTGGACCTTTACAATCTCATTTGATTTTCTGTCTGGTAGTGTGTGAGGATACGTGTATCAGTCTTTGATGTATTATGGGGTAATAAGATATTTTAGGTTGTAATGGCTTTCTATGTTAGTATAATAGATTGTTGTGTCAATTCTCCCTGGGTGGGAGAAATTCGGCCATACTGAATTTCATTTTTGTACTTGGAACATCTTGAACAATTACCCATTTTACTTCTCTCTTCTTTCCTCTGCATCAGACACCTTGTAATCAACAGTCTTTTCTTATTCTTACAATCTCTCTTTTTTTTTTTTTTTTCAAATTTGCATCTTTTCGTGCTCCACTTTGTCTATAAATTGAATAAAACCTGAGTGTAACTAGAAGGACCTGGTTCCAAGTCAAAACTGATTCAGAATTTAAGGTGTAAACCTGAACCTGACTTGAAACCACTGAGATTTGAACCTGGATCTGCTACTGTTGGGATGTGTTACTGGGTTGACCTGATCTGTTGCCAACCTAGGGGATGCAATGGGTCAGCTTAGGCATAGGTTGGGTCTGAACATAACTTGCTCTGTGTTGAACAAAGCCTTATCATAACCATCTGTGGGTTGTAATGGTAATGAATGAATCTGGACTCAACCTGAAACTAGTAACTTTTAGATCTAGGGAACAGTAAAAATGGATCCTCGTGTCAGGTTATCTGGATTCTGGTTGACCAGTTCATGCAGCATGTATGTGAAATCAAGTTCTATTAGAGATCCAAGGTAATCACACACAGCAAGAAGAATGCATAAACAAGCTCCCTGTCCTCCAATCAAGTACACTTAAGCCAATTAAGAGTTTTGGTAATAAAGCAGCTCAGATTGTAAAGAAACAAACCATATAAAGATTCCAAACAGAAAGTAGGTCAATGCTATAACTATTAACTTAGATCCAAATTTATGGAAATCAGCAAACAGTCAAATATTAAAGACCTATAGGAGTTGCACACTAGAAGGGGGAGGCTTGGGGTTTTAAGAGTACAAAGGGGTATTCGGGTATGGTTATGGGTTCACAATCTGAGCAAAACGGAAAGTCTGAAAGAAAGGTTTGGGTTTAAAACAGTGAGTAAAAGTTGGTTCTTTCGGATGGCTCACAAGGGCTGATATGGGGTGTAATAGGGTATGGTTTATGGCTAAGCAGGCTGGTAATGGAAAGGTAAGGGGCTGGGCAGCAAGTGGAATATGTATATGTATATGTATATATGCTGTAAAGAGATTACCTGTAGTGGTGCTGGATAGCAGGCACTGATGTGCAAATTAACAATTATGAATGTCTCTTGAGCAGCAACGCTGTGATGATGTATTGGACAGCCAGCACTCGTGTACAGGTAACCCTTCCTCTAATCAGTAACACACACCATAGGCCACTTTTATGGGGCTGTAAAGTGACTGCTGCAGGTATACCAATATTCTTGTTTCCTTTCAATCAATTAACCATGCAAGAATAAGACTTCTAGGTGCTGCCACAGGTCAAGGGGTAACAAAAGCTTCAATGTTTCTGATGTGAGTCACTCAAAATACCTCTAAACAAGAGGCTGCAGGGTTTATGAAGAAGAAGAGAAAGTATGATGGACAGAAAATTATGAAGATGGGTATAATGGATGGCCGAATATATTAGTGTAGGGGAACGTGAAGCGTTGATGAAGGGGCTTCAAAAATAATGTTAATTAGGTCTGGCCGAGTGATATAGGAGATGGGGATTGAAGTTTTGATGGCGGAAAAACAGAAGGAAGGGGTTTATTATGTGGCCGATTGGTTAGGATGATGGAGAATTAGGGTTTTGTTGGTGAAAATTGAAGAATCGAAGTGATGGAGATTAGGGTTTTCAGGTGGGCAGCAAACAATAACAGAAAATAAGAAGAAGGAGAACAAGAAGATGAAGAAGTGGTACCTTGTGTGTGGTAATCCCTACCTTCATAGCCCTAGGTAATCCCTAGCTTAGGGTTTTAAAGTTTGGCACCAGAACTTGGACCGAACTTGAAAGAAAATGCCCAAAATCGTGTGGGTGAGAAAACAACCAATTTTTATTCATCAAAGTCATGTCTCAAAATAATGGGGTGGGTCTCCTTATGAAGCCCACAACTTGCACTCTTTCCCCCTTACAAATTAAATTTCAAAATTGAAAAAATAGGAAACTTAAAAACTCTAATAGAAACTCCTAATGTCACTAGACTCCAAAACTTAAAATAAATTGCAACTAAGGACATAAAATTTAAAATTTAATGTAGCAACCCTTAAACTAAGAGAAGAAACAAAATAACAAGACAAACTAGAAGGCACATGGTGCCAAAGTGGGGTCCACATGACCAAACATAAAATAACTCAAAAACTGAGGTTCAAAACCACTCCAGCCGTGGCCTACATATCCTCCTCCATGCACTACTCGATCCAAAGGGTCAGGGGGACCTTCCTCTTATGGTAATATGTCCTGAGGCTGCCACGTGACAGAATGTCCTTATCACCAGGCCTATTGCTACCACATTTTATTTCAGAGAGATATGTATTATTCATTTTATCATTTTAATTAGGTGAAAAAATATCTTATTTCGTTCTTCTTTATGTTACCCAACTGGATAAATCCTGGATCATAAATAGTTTAGATCCT
Source organism: Platanus orientalis (assembly GCA_025762735.1). NCBI lineage: Eukaryota > Viridiplantae > Streptophyta > Magnoliopsida > Proteales > Platanaceae > Platanus > Platanus orientalis. The sequence goes on along the minus strand of JAOXJP010261341.1, from coordinate 17,203 downwards.
TTTTCTGTTTCTTAACTTGCTGTACACTGAAATACTCTATGTGACTATTCAGGGCCACCAAATGGGGAATGCAACTATGAAGCTATAGAATTTGATCCAATTAAGTATCACAATCTTTTCTGCCCCTGGGTGAATGGAAATGTTGCTGCTGCAGGCTGCAGTAGTGGTGGGTCCAGTTCTGGTGCTGGTGCTATAGCTCTTTGTGGGTGGCAGCTGACCTTAGATGCCGTGGATGCCTTTCAATCCCTAGGGAATGTTCCCATCCAAACAGTGCAGTCTGAGTCTGCAGCATCTTTGTCCAAGGTCTGTTGGACCTATCTGTTCCTGCCTTAACATTTCTCTCAATTTTGTTTGGTTGAATTTCTTTATTTTTTATAATATTTTTTCTCAAGAACTTCATGCCATATTTTTTTCATGTTTTGATTTGCATTAGCGGAAACTACTGCACAAATTTGGCTTGTAGCAGACTTGTCTAACCAATTAATGCTTGAAATAAGCCAAAACATCATAGCTCACCTATTGATTCATAAGTCAGCACTTAGCTGCGTATGCTCAGCTGGGCCAAGGTCTAGTTCCAAATCAAAGTCCCATATTTTATTATGTTGTTTAAGTTGTAATGTTCTGTGACTCAAATATTTTAACTTCAAGGATGAGAGATTAATTCTTTTTCTCGGAGCTGCTCCCCTTTAGTGTAGTTTTATTAATATCCTGTCATTGGACATAAAATTATGCCATTTAGTCTTTTGGTGCTTCAAGCGTGAGAAATCAGATTTGTGCTTACTGTGTTTGAATGTCATTTTTTATTTTCATTTTTCCCCCTCCCATGTAATGAAGATGTGTTTGACTCATTTGTTGGACACAGTTGGCATGACTATAAGTAATTAGGAAAGAAAGACCTTAACCTTTAATTTCCTTGTATTTTGGCTTATTATTATTTATGTACCCTGTACACATCCACTTGTATAGATAAATTTTGTATATCATATGCCTTGTTTTGTTGGGGTAGGTGGACTTCTACCATAACGTATAAATTTCTCATGTTTAGATAATAATTATAGCTTTCAATGTTTCCATTTCCAATGTCTCTGAGTGCCCCTGAACAATCTGCTTCTAAAGTAATACTTCTGTTTGTTTTCATTTTTGAAGCTATCTTCTACTCCCCTTTACTTTTTCTAGTTTTTCCGCTGACAGAGCTTCTCACAGGACGATCATCTAACTCCTGGCCAAAAACTCATAGCACGCCACTCTGTAAGCAAGAGCCATGTGCAGCATTGAGGTTGAATCTCAAGAAACCAAGAAACAGAGGTATTTCCAACTTTTTATTAGTCATAAATGATCCAGGTTTATAATTTCATGAATCAGGAGAACTAGATAACACTTACATCCTAAAAAGATATAAAAGATGGATCATGTTATAGAATAATCAGTTTTGTATAAGCAGCTTGACTTAACAATCCGCATGGCAAGTTTTCACCATAGAAATTTGATGTATTGCACACTTTCCTGGCAAAGCAAAAAGGAAAGGGAAAAAATGAAGAGAAAAAGTGAATAGACTTTTTTTTTGGATGGATAACATGAGAATTTTATTAAGTAAGAAGAGGGGAAAGTACATGGTGAACCAACAGAGGATAGGGAGAGAAATGTGATTACACTAATGAGGAAGAGAAAAAAAGAGAGGGAGAGAGGGAGAGAAGAAAGAAGAAAGACTCCCCAAAGGGCTACATAGAGGTGTGTTTAAAATTGCACCCTACGAACATAGAATCCCTCTGCAGCCCACTTTTAGCTAGACCATCTGCAATGTAATTGGCCTATTTTGGAATCCAACAGAACAAGATGTTCAGAGACATTTTCAAGAAAAAACACTTCCTTCTCAAGGTGGGACAGTCTCCACGGGGCTTTTCTATTCTTTTTCATTGACCTAATGACAATAGCTGAGTAGCCTGAGTCACTCTCTGCTACCAGATGCTTTGAATGCCCATTGTGTGGGCTAATCACAGACCAAATAGCCTTGATCTCTGCAGTGATGGCGTCACCCATTGCCAAAGGTCCAGAATAAGCCTGGATCCTAGCCCCATGGATGTATTTGAAGATATCACCAATGCTTGATAGCCCCGGATTGCCCAAGTAGCAGCCATCAAAATTCAACTTTAGGGCCGACCCTATAAGTGGCTGCCCATTGTGTTTGACCTAGGGAACTTGGGGATCCGAATGAGCAATGATTGGAAGGTCTCTAATGAGTGTAATCAATGGAAATCCAATGAAATATGTTGACTGAGGAAGCCCTAAATGAAACTCTAAGATAGATGACCTCAATCACATGTCTGATGTTTCGTCTCTTGTCCCGAAATATTTTGAAGTTGTGCTCCTTCCATAATGTCCGTATGATGACAATAGGTATATATCTTTAAAGAAGTTTGTCACTCTTTCCAAAAGGGCCGGATGCCAACTTCTCATGAGGTCTTGAATATCCTGGGAAAAGACTAAACACATGCTAAACAGGTTAGGGAAATAACACCAAATCTCCTTTGCAAACCAGTAATGAAGAAATAATTGATTAACTGATTCCCCATTTGAATGACATAAGAAGCACACACAGGGAAGTCAACTCCGCCCTTTCTGCCGGCGTTGGAGCATATCACTTGTGTTTACACATTCATGGGCTATTTCCCAACATAAGGCCTTGTAACTCGGAGAAGCATGATTGTGCTACACTTAAGGTTTGAGCCTTGTGAAATTAACAATAGATGATGGATCAAAAAATCCATTCGTAGTTAGGGACCAAATACGAGAATCTTGGGTCGAAGGATCCACATGAGAAGAACATGGAGGAACACTTATGCTACACCAACAGAGAAGCTCATTTGTTGTTTTAGACCTTTCTTTGAGTATTTTTTTCTCTTTTTGTTAATGTTTTATGCATTATTAGAGTTTAGGAGATAGAGGAGAATATTATTATTGTTTTTGGGCAATCTAGACAGCACCTTTATTATTCAAAATAAGTGCTGGTCGACTATAGTGATAGAGCCCACATTTTATCTTGTTTAGCTTATGTTTTTTGATGTAGCATGCATGTCAAAAAGTTTATAAAAGATCCACAAGAAAATTATTCTAAACAAGTCAAACTAGAAACAAGATTCTTATCCTCTCAAATACTTTGAAAGTGTTAGGAAAAGAGAATAGCTGATAGTTTAACTCAAACCTAGCAATGTAGAGGCTTATAAAATAATGAAAATTAAGAACTAATACGCAATATGATTGTCTACCAACTAAATTAGAAACTAGTTAACAAGCTATGTAATAAAGACCAACAAAAATGTATAGAAAATGGGCAAAAAGGGGGGTAGGTATATGGCTGGACAGTAAGCAAGTAAGGTATATATGTAGGTGATATAGGGTACTAAAGGCTAGGAAAGCAAATATAAACAAGTCTATATGGTACTAGGTGTATAAGTGAATGAGTGTAAGATGCAGGCAGCAAGTCTAAATGGCTAAAACAGTGACTGTATAGCTATATAAGAGACTATAAAATTATACCAAGGTATGGACAGCAGCAAGTAATAAGTATGTAAGTTGGAAGAGGACACCTTAAGCCAATCAAAAGTGGTATGTGATGATGTAGAAGTCTTCCGGAGCACTCGTTTAAGAAATCCCTAGTGTGATGGAAGATCACTCTTTTAAGCCTTTCTTCAAACACCTTGTTATGCAATTTTGGCAGCAGCTATAACTTGGTGTAAAAACATTCCTCTTCAACTCCAAGATAGTAAAACAATCTCTTAAGGCATCTCCCAGCTCAAATATTTAAAACTCTCCAAAGAAAAACAGCAAAGCTTAAAGTATTTCTTACTGGGAATTTTATTCAAACACTTGTAAGACAGAAAATACCACAGCAGAAACTTTATATAAAGGTTGTCAATGTTGTGCCTCTCAATTCAAGTCAAAGAACACCTAAGAGTGTCTTGAGCCAATATCATGCTTCCAAGTGGTAATCTATATGCAAGTAGGAGTATTTTCTTCATAGGGCTTGAAGGAATCACATAACCCAACCTTGCTCTATGGAGATATGAGCCTGGGTTTGAGTTTTTTATCAGTCAAAACAACTAGGACAGTATTCCTAGTGTAACCGCAGATAGAGAAGATCCAATCTCTATTCAAATCTTCTAAAACCAGACCAATCAAGCTGCTGGAAAATCTCAGGGCAGTGCTGGACTTGGGTTTGGAAGGAATTTTCTGGGTTTTATGGGGTTAGGTGCAGCCGTGGGCTATTGGGTTGATAAGGATATGTTTATTGATGGAGGAATGGAGGGTATGATGTAAGAGGGTGATCAGTTGGTGGTAGAATGGTGTGTGGTTGAAGAAAATCAAGTACGGAGGGTTTTGAAGCTAGTAAAAGTGAATTAAATGGTGGCAGCAAGTGGTTGGAATAACAAAAAAACCAGTAAAAGATTAAGAGGAAGAAGAAGATGAAGTAGAAGATGATGAAGGAGAAGAAGAAGTGATTGATGAAGGGGATAGTTAAAAGAGATACGTAGGGAAATTACCAACCCCTTGCAAGAGAAATCATCGACCCTTGCCTCTTTGTAGGTAGTAGAGAGAGATACTTCAGCCAAGCATGAGCCAAGGGAGATTCAGCTGTGAGAGGGAAGAGCAAAACTTTGCTTCAGTTTTTTTTTTGTTTAAAATTCTGGGGTGTTCGACCAAAGTGGTCCCCCTCTTTATTTATAACCAATTAAAATAGGGTTAAAACCCTTTCCCCCCTTGGTCGACCACATCAAAGGAAAGGCCTATTTGGGGCCTTTTCCAATTATACTCACATAAAAAATTAAAATCCCAAATACGTCTGAAACTCTACTAGACATAAAAAAGTGTCTATAAACTGAAAAAAAGGCATAAAAAATCCATTAAAAAAAAAACATAAAAGAAAAACATCCACGTGTCATCCAACCATAAGTGTCTCACATGTGGCCTCACAACCATAAAAAAGTGGGCCCCACATGCCTTGAAAACTGACAAATAGCTCAAAACTCCTCCAAATCAATCCCGAATCAAAGCGATGGACTCCAAATGCGTCCTAGTCCATGTAAAGGCTCACCGGGACTCTCCTGTGCTAGTACACCCTCAAGCTGCCACATGCCACGATGTCCTCATCATTTTTTTAGAAAATAGTATTAGGAAGTCTTTTATTAAGAGTCTAATTAGTTGAGGTTTCTATATTAAGAAATTTCTTTTTTTCTTTTATTTTTGAGATTTTAAAAGAGGGGTTCCTTTATTGTGATCGACTTTGCAAGACTATGAATAAAATTTCTCTGGTCTTTGTGGCTGCCATGACTGGGTGCTTCTCTTCAAGTTCTTGTGCTTAGAACTTGTCGTAGGTAGGGTTTCCTAGGTGCGTGTAGGGTTCTTTTTCCTTCTTTCCTTTTTCTTCTTCCCTTCTTTATTGTGCTTTACTGTTTCTTTATTTTCTGGTTTTCATGTTTCCATTAACCAAGCTTCAAGAATCCTTTCCTTGTTTTAGTTTTACAGTTTTCAGCTTTCCTTTCAGATTTTTTTTCAAAAACCTAATCTCCCTGTTGAACCAAACCCTGTGGCACCCCTGGTTGATACATGCTCTTCTATTTAATTATCCTACACCAGAAATCCTTTTCCACTTCTGATCCTGTCGTTGCTTCTCTGGTTTGAATTCTGATCAGCATCATAACCCTCTGAATTACTTGTGTGTGCTAGGTTTCAGCTACTCGAAAGCCACCCCTGATTAATACCCATATTTCAGTATTTAAATCAGTCACTGTTTCGAGCCAATAAGCTTCTGAAATCAGTTCAGATCAGAACATGTTAACCCCTATTTATATTCTTTGTTTAGGTCCTTACCAGTCCTAAATTTTTCCAGTTTAAATTCCCTGTTTTATCCTTAAACCAATCTCTGTTAAATCTTCATTATAGCTCTTAATCTGGTCAGTCCCTCTTAACGTCAGTGAGCCTGTTAAAATCCTTTTGGTCACAGCCTATTTTAACCCTCATTCCAGTCTTGTTGACACTCTTATAGCCCACTGTTGTAAACCAGAGTTTTAATGCCTTTTGGTGCTGTCGAGTCCTTCAAAAGTTTTAACATCAGAATTGGTTGCCATTGTTTCCAAGATTTCTGATCCTCTTCCTTGACCTATAAAATCTATCTCGAGCATATACCTGAGCCACACAGACTGCTATATTTTTACCATTACCCTGAACTTATTGGCCTGCTGTTTCAGTACTGGTCGACTCTAGTGATAGAGCCCACATTTTAGCTTGTTTTAGCTTATGTTTTTTTTTTTTAGAAAGTAATATTAAGAAACTTTCTTATTTCTTTTATTTTTTAGTCTTTAAAAGAGGGATTCCTCTATTGTGATTGACTATGCAAGATTATGAATACAATTCCTCTGGTTTTTGTGGCTTCCATGACTGGGTGCTTCTCTTCAAGTTCTCATTCCTAGGTGTGGGTAGGGTTTTCCCACAATGAAATATCTCTTTCTCTCCTCTTTCCTTCTTTCTTTCTTCTTCTTCCCTTCTTCTTTATTGTGCTTTACTATTTCTTTATTTTCTGGTTTTCATGTTTCCATTGGCCAAGCTTCAAGAATCCTTTCCCTTTAACCTACAGTTATTCCATAGACCTTACTACCGCTTTCCTTTTAGATTTTTTTAAACAACTGATCTCCCTGTTGAACCGAACCCTGCGGCACCCCTGGTTGATACATGCTTTACTATTTAATATTTTTACACTAGAAATCCTTTTCCACATCTGATCCTGTCATTTCTCTGGTCTGAATTCTGATCAGCATCATAACCCTCTGAATTACTTGTGTGTCCTAGCTTTCAGCTATAAAATTCTCTCTCCTAACCATCTCCAGAGCAGAGGGTGGAACTTGGCCAATAAATGTGTCGTGTATGAGGGAGGAGGAATCGGTTAATCACCTCTTTATGTTTTGTCCAGTGGCTACTATGGTGTGGGATTTTTTCCTTTCTACTATTCGTATCTCTGGGTATTTCCAAAGTACTTTAGTGACTTGGTAAAAGGTTGGTGGATTAGGGATCTTGAGAGTCTCCCTTCCTTCATTTGGCGGGCCTTGTTGGGGCCATTTGTTGGGGGGTATGGAAAGAAAGCAATAATCAGATCTTTGAGGATAAGGCTAGAAATCATGAGGAGTTGTTGCTTTATATTTACAAGCTCCTTTTTTATTGGTCCTCTGTGAGGGTTGAATTTGAGGAAATGGAGTGGTATGCTATATGGTGTGAGAATATGTAGTGGCTGTGGCTTTTTGCTGTTTTTCTTTCTTTGTTTTTGCCTTTTTTTTTTTGTGTGTGTGTGTGTGTGTGTGTGTGTGTGTGTATGTGGTTTTTTATCTGTTTCTTCACCTCCTTGGTGATACTTGTTTGCTGTTTGGTTTTTCAATAAAGTTTCATTTTACCTCTCAAAAAAAATTTAAATCAGTCACTGTTTCTAGCCAATAAGCTTCTGAAATCAGTCCAGATCAGAACATGTTAATCCTTATTTATATTCTCTGTTTTGGTCCTTACCAGTCCTAAATCTGTCCAGTTTAAATTCCCTGTTTTATCCTTAAACCAATCTCTGTTAAAGCTTCATTATAACTCTTAATCTGGTCAGTCCCTGTTAACCTCAGTGAGGCTGTTAAAATCCTTTTGGTCACAGCCTATTTTAATCCTCATTCCAGTCTTGTTGACACTCTTATAGCCCACTGTTGTAAACCAGAGTTTAATGCCTTTTGGTGCTGTGAAGTCCTAAAGTTTTAACATCAGAATTGGTTGCCATTGTTTATAAGATTTCTGATCCTCTTTGATGCAGCAACCTTCGATTATTTGGAGAAAAAATACCCTCTTTGAAGGCCTAAACCAAGATTCCACCAAGGAAAGAAGAGAGTGGACAAGTGTCCATGGTAGTAGGCTGTTTTAGGGTCTTTTCTTTTTCATTTCATCATGTAATATGGTGGTGAGTTATTGAGTAGGGGTGTTTAGGGGTATTTTAGGGATTTTATGTTATTCTTTTTATTGAATAAAAGGGGGGGGGTTATTAGTGCTGGTTGTACAAGGCAATTAAGGGGTATTTTGATGTAATTAATTTTAAGAGGGTTTAAAACCCTACTCATGTAACGATGGAGGCAGTTTTTGATGAAATAAGAATTGGTTTTTTTGGTATCCCATGAGTGGGTGCTTGTCTTCTTCCTCCTTGCATGATTCGCTAGGTAAGGGACAAATCTCTTCTCTCTCTTCTTTCTTCCTTCAATCACCTTCTTCTTCTCTTTTCTCCTATCATCTTCTCTTTCTTCCTCTTTTCTTCTCTTACTAATTCTTCTCCTTCTTTATTCTCTTTCTTTCCCATCATCTTCCTCACTGAATATTCTGCAGATTTAGGCATAACCTCCTTTGAATCTTTGGATCACCAACCCTCCACCACTTACCCTTTGATCAAACCCTTTTGTAAGGGTGTTCCTACCCCTTGGGCGACCCACTTGGGGAGCTCCTTTCTTTCTTCAAGCCTCTCCCTAATAAATAGGAGAGGGTATACACAGTGGCTGGCGGCACACCCTGGTACAGCAACTTCTTTGGGATTTCTTTCATACTTTAGAGAAGTGATTTGGGGAAGATCTCTGCACTTTTAGAGAGGTACTTGAGGCTTCTTTAAGAGGTATGAGTAATACATTAGATCCTTGACTGCACATAGGTTGGTGTTTGTTTCTTTGGGTTTCTATTGAAATCGGCTACAGCATAATACACCTGGACACATCAGATTTTCTTATATTTTTGTACTATCTTTATCCTATCTCTCAAATTATTCATTGTGGGCTTGACGTATATCCATACAGCTAGGGCTGTCAATCGGGGGGCTAGCCTGAACTTAGCCCGAGGTAGTCAGCCCGAACTCAGCCTGTTCTAAAATCATGGGCTTCGGGCTGAGTTTGGGCCAGCCTGAACTTAAAGATCCTTTAAAGAAAATTGATTATTAAAGTTCATTTTACAATTTGGGCTGATAATGGCTCTTTATTATCTCTAATACTTTGAAAATATGCTTACTTAGTTAAATTTGGGCTTATAATGGGCCCAAAACTGTCCTATATCTGTTAGGCTAAGCTATACCAATTTCGGGCCGGGCCGGGCCAAACATAATTTATATTTGGGCTGGGCTGGGCTATATTTGATTACTACTTTGGGCCAGGCCGGCCGATTTCGGGCTGAAAGTGAGTCTGCCCAAACTCAGCCCAAATAAAACTTCGGGCCTGAAATTTGGGCCCAAACTCAGCCTAGACCGAAGTTACCTTGGCCCAGCCCAACTATTTTTCAGGCCAGATATGTCGGGCTTCGGGCCAGCCCGGCCCAATTGACACCCTTACATACAGCAGCATATATATTCACTGTTGCACCAGACATAGCCATAACAGCCCCCTTTTCTTTGGTTTTCTTCATACATTGTTAAGTCCTATTGCTGTCCACTGTTTACAGCAGAATTTTGGGCTTTGTTTTGCATATTTCAGCCACTGTTTTGGCCTCATTACAGCCTCTTATTAGTGCCCTTTGAATGCTCTTTGTGAAACCCCACTTCAAACCCTTACCCTAGGTTTGCATTCCACATCACTCTTCCTTGACCCAATAAAATCTATCTCAAGCATATACCTGAGCCACACAGACTGCTATATTTTACCATTACCCTGAACTTCTTGGCTTGCTGTTTCATTAACTATATCTTCTACCTACAGTCTGCTCTTTCCTTACCTAAACTCCCCAAAACCCGTACTGAACCCTTGCTGTTTTCACCCTGACAGAACCCAGGCAGATCTCAGATTTGATCCTCTATCTGATATGATTCACTCACTGTTTTTAGCCATTGTTAGCTCTTTAACCCTTGGGTTCATATATATATATTCAAGGAACCGCCCAAGCATTCTTTGGGCCCATTACCAGCAGGTTGATGGGCTGTATACTGGCTGGTCCTGCATCACCTAGATCCCTTGCTAGGTTAGAAGATGGGTTGGAAATAGAGTAAAAATGCAAGATTGACAAACCTTTCTTTCAGGATACCAAAAAAACCTGGTGGAACTTCTGAATCAGGGGAGTGTCACTATCACCCTGCCACAAATCCTCCCAAAATCTAATCCTATCTCTCCTACCCAGATCAAACCGAATGTTTTGGGAGAATTATGGGTGCATTCTACTGATACTCCTCCATGGATAGGACAGTGGTGTTCTCCCATTCGAAATTGAATCCCAACCATTTTGAGTTACACCATATTTTGAGCTGATAATTGAGTGCCACAGACTATTCAATTCCCAAAACCACTAAAGATTTTCTAGTACTAAAAACATGGTAACTTATTGTACTGGAGTCATTAACAGGTCACCTATTTTAATAATCAATACCACAACTCTCCTCATATCATTTATCAGTAAAACCTAAACTATGCTGACCAGATCCTGCTATCTTGTGTTTGAGCTCAAATCTTGAGGCACATCTTTGCTGTAAATTTGTTGGTGCACAGCATTGTTGGATGGTATTTCAGATAAATTCCCAACTTGTCCCTGCTTGGATGTTGGTGGTTTTCCCAATTTATATAAGCATTATGCTTAGAGAACATATATGGCATATAGTTTTCTGATTGCCTTCATAGGAGAATGTCCCATTGGAAGTTTATGGCAATCCAATAGTTGGTCTTTGTGCTGGACAACTCGCTGCGCAGAAAATAAAGGTCCACCTATTTAAATGTGGGATGATTTAATTGGCTAATTTTTTAGTGTGACTTATCCAAGATATGACCTATCATTAGAAAGGCTAAGCCACTTATAAAAAGGTCAATTGGAGGTTTCTGGGTTTTTTTCTGGAAAGAAAAGGTTTTGAATGGAGAAATTGTTAAAAGGGTTGTACTCAATCTATGTTCTTGGTTTTCATTAATGGCAGCCCTTAATCTCATAGGGGATTGAGGCAAAGTGATCTGTTATCTTCAATTTACCTTTACTCTAGTGGCTGCTGTGTGCAGTGTTATTTTAAAGAATGCATAAGATATCAACCTATTGTATGGTTTTAAGGCCAGAGAAAGTGCATACATCTTAGCTTGAGTTTGCAAATTACACCATTTATCTTCATCTCTTTCTTCTCTAGTTGGCTGCTGTGCTTAGTGTTATTTTAAAGAAGGCAGAAGATGTCGACCTATTGCATGGTTTTAAGGCGTAGCGATGGTGTATATATCTTAGCTTCAGTTTGCAGATGACAACCATTATGCTTTGGAAGCAAAGAACTAAAACTTGGTGAGCATGAAGTTTATTTTAAAATGCTCTAAAATTATCTCATGCCTCACCATATACTTGATTATGTCGAAAGGCGGGTATTCGTGTTGATTGTGAGGTTGAGAAATTTTGTCAATACTCGGGTGTAGAGAAGAATGGTGGCCAACGTGGGATCTTGGACCTCATTTGGGAGTGGATATGAAATTGCTTATGTTTGGGATATAGTGATAATGTAAATAGAAAAAAAAATGGGCAATATGGAAAAGAAACTACATTTCTCTTGGGGCATTTGACTATCTTCAAAATCCTCTATAGTTAATATTTCAGTGTACTCTTTTTAAAATGCCATGTAGTTTCTCGATCAATTTAGACTTCATTTGGAAGCCACAAGTAATGAAATCAATTCATTTTGGTTTTCCATGGTACTTGAATGCATGAGGTCATGACTCAAGACGGATGCATTTTGTGTCATGGTTTTGCTAATAAAAAACAGAAAGGAGGTCTGTTAGGGACAGTGGATGCTACTCATGCTGAACTTGTTGGCTTGTTTGATGGGCTAAGGATGCTCAAGAGGAAAAGTATTAAAGAGTGTATAGTGGAAGGTGATTCCAAGACTGTTATCAGCTGGGGCAAGGGGAAAAAGTGTGGGCCTTGGAGGTTGAGGCATTTCATTCATCAGATTAAGGCTCTTTATTTGGATCTTCAGGTGGTGTTGCAGTGGATTCCTAGATCCCAGAATGGCAGGGCTGATCGGCTAGCTAAGTGGAGTGTTGGACAACATGATACATTTGTAGGGGATCACATGCCGGGTTGTTAATTTTCCTCGTGTTTTGTTTTTTGGCTGGCTGTTTGCAGTGTTTGTAGTTGCTTGTATCATTTTTTCTTTGAGTTTTCAATAAAATTAGTAATTCATCTAAAAAAAAAAGAAAAGAAAAAAAAAGGTCATTTTGGGTTTTGGTAATAAAAACAGAAAGGAGGTCATCTTAGGTTTTCTGGAAAGTCAGTTTTATTTTTTATTCACATTTCAGTGATGACTTGAGATGATTCCATTTTTGGTGAAAATTATGCACTCAATTGCTATTGAAAATTAAGATGAAATGATTCTATTCCCCATGGTTTCCAAACATAGTGTTAGTCAATTAATTGGGAGGAAGTTTGCAAGTCAAAAGAGATGGGGGTCTCACTTTGGGAAGATTAAGGGAAAAGAATCAAGCCTTGCTAGATAAGTGGCTATGGGGATTTGCTTTGGAGACTAATATCCTATGGTTGTTTTTATTGCATCCAACAGGTGGGATTGTAACATTTACATCTTGTCTTCTTTCTCCAATTCTGGGAATTTATTGTTAAATTGATGCGGGAGCATATGGTGTGACGAAGAAGAAGCTTGATGACCATGGATAGGCTCACACATTGTCCATGTTGTTAGAGTAGTTTAGGTTGGTTTTTTTTTTTTTTTCTTTAAATCTTGTAATAAGGCTAATAGTGTCATGGGTTTATCTAGTTTTTAGTTATTGGGTTGTTTTTGTAATAAGGCTTGAAAGCTAAGATTATATTAGAATTTTAGGCAAATCCCGAAACTGATTTTTAGCCCAAGTTTCTAAGGTCAAAACTTGCCTTTTTGGCTTGATTTTGGTGTCATTATAGTTGTAATATTTTGTGTGATTTAGTTATGATTTAGGTGCAGAGGGAAAGAAGAAGAAAAAGAAGAGAGGTGAGAGAGAGCAGTGAAGAATCGTGTGTTAGGTTATCCCTAATCACACATTAAACCTTTATTATATATGGTTGATATACTGTATATACAATGTATACGGTATGTGTGCAATACAAGAGAGACATAAATACCCTTACACTTCTACACTCTCCCTCAAGCTGGGGAATAGATATCTCTCATTCCCAGCTTGCCAACCACATCACTAAACCTTGTGCCAGGTAATCCTTTTGTTAGAACATTAGCTAGTTGATCTCCTGTCTTCACAAAGGGAGTACAAATATATCCACATTGTCGTTGCTTTTTAATAAAATGACGATCCACCTCAATGTATTTTGTCCTATCATGTTGCACTGGATTGTGTGCAATGCCTATAGCAGCCTTGTTGTCACAATATAAGACCATGGGATGAGATATAGAGAAACCCAACTCAACCATTAGCAATTTTAGCCACAATAGTTCACAAACACCATGTGCTATAGACCTGAATTATGCTTCTGCATTGGATCTGGCCACCATGACCTGTTTCTTACTCCTCCAGGTAACCAAATTGCCTCCCACAAAAGTGCAATAGCCTGAAGTAGAACGACGATCAGTAACCGAACTTGTCCAATCGGCATCAGTGTAGGCTTCTACCCTTAAATGTCCATGAGAAGAATAGAAAACTCCTTTCCCTGGACAGCCCTTGGGATATTTGAGAATTTGGTAGGTAGCCTCTATATGTGCAAGAGTTGGAGTATGCATAAATTGACTGACAACACTAATTGCATAGGCAATGTCAAGTCTAGTCAATGACAAATATATAAGGCGCCCCACAAGTCTCTGGTATCTCCCTGCATCAATTAGGCGATTATCTTGATCTTCTTTGAGCCAATGATTAGGATTAATAGGAACAACTGTTGGTTTGCAACCAAGCATCCCAGTCTCATCAAAAGATCCAGCACATACTTTCTTTGGGATAAGAAAATTCATCATTTTGATCTTGCAACTTCAATACCCAAAAAATACCTTAGTTGTCCTAAGTCTTTAATTTCAAACTCTTTGGCTAATTGTGTCTTTAGTAGTTTCACCCCAACATCATCATTACTAGTGAAAACTGTGTCATCAACATAGACAATCAAAGCTATAAGCTTCCCTTTATCCTATTTAACAAATAAAGTGTGATCACTCTGATACTAAGTGTACCCATACTTCACCATAGCAAGTCTGAATCTCTTAAACCAAGCCCTCGGTGATTGTTTTAGGCCGTATAAAACCTTCTTCAATCGACAAACTTTTCCTTTTCCTTCAGGAAGACGAAAACCAGACGGAGGCTGAATAAAAATTTCTTCTTCTAAATTTCCATTTAAGAAGGTATTTTTTACATCGAACTGGTATAAAGGCCATCTCTGTGTGGCAGCAAGGGAAATAAGCACTCTAACAAAGTTCATTTTGGCCACAGGTGCAAACGTCTCTTGGTAGTCAATACCATACATCTGGGTGTAATCCTTAGCAACAAGTCTGGCCTTATACCATTCTATGGTACCATCAACTTTGTATTTAACAGTGAACACTCACTTACAACCAATTGGTTCTTTTCCTCTAGGAAGATCAACTATTTCCCAAGTATTATTTTTCTCAAGAGCTCTCATCTCCTCCATTGCAACCTTCTAATGAGATTGTGAAATAGCCTCTAACACACTACGAGAAATAGACTTTGAAGACAAAACATAGGAAAAACTACGAAAAGATGGAGACAAGTGGTTTAGTGAAACAAAGTTAGAGATAGGATGCTGGGTACAGGACCTCACACCCTTGCAAATAGTAATAGGAATATTAGATTCATCAAGTAAAGAAACTGAAGGAGAGAAAATTGAAGGCGGAGCAATACCTGATCCAAGAGAAGGATCCAAAGAGGCCTCTTGACCAGGAGCTTGAGAATGTGACTTATCATTTTCCTGTTGCTTTCATCTCCTTGAGTACACCTTCAACTCTTTCTCCCCCTTGTTCCCAACATCATTAGGGACACCAACACCACCACAATCAAAGAAGTGTGAAGGAACATGAACAGGCTGGGGAGACCAAGAAGACATCTCTTCTCCACCAATATTCTCCCCCTAAAGAGAAGTCTTTCGGGAAGAAAAAAAAAAGGAATATCCTCAAAAAATGTGACATCCTTAGACACAAGACGCCTTTTAGTGCTAGGATGGTAACATTTATACCCCTTTTGTGTTGCAGCATAACCAAGAAAGATGTACTTGAGTGCTTCAGGTTCTAATTTATTACGATCAGATTTTGGGATATGAACAAAACAGATACAACCGAAGGTCTTAAGAGGAAGAAAAAATAGAGCCAAAGAAGGTGAAAGAAGTTCAAAGAAAGTTTTATACTGAAGAACCTGAGAGGGCATGCGCTTCATTAAGAAAACCGCAGTCTGTAAAGCCTCAGATCAGAAAGTCTTTGGAACATGCATGGTAAACATAAGTGCCCTAGTGATTTCAAGCAAGTGACGATTTTTTCTTTCAGCTACACCATTTTGCTCAGATGTGTCAGGGCATGTAGTCTGGTAAACAATACCAAATTCATCAAAAAAAGAAGGCCACCAGAGATATACTCACCCCCATTATCTGAATGAAAGATACGAATTTTGGCATCGAACTATGTGGAAACCATATGAACAAATGACTTAATAGCAAAGAAGACATCACTCTTTGTTTTTAATAAATATACCCACGTAGTTCTACTATAATTATCAACGAATGTAACAAAGTAACAAAAGCCAAACAAAGACACCGTAGGGGAAGGCTCCCAAACATCAAAAAGCACAGTATTAAAAGGAGTCAAACTTCTTTTATTACTAATGGGGTAAACAGTGCAACAATGTTTCGCAAGTTCACAAGGTTCACAACGCAACTGAGAAGAAGAACGAAATAAATAAGGAAACATTTTCTTTAATAAAGCAAAAGAAATATAGTCTAATCTATTATGCCAATGCACTAAGTCTTCAAAACTACTCTTATTTGAACTACGCATCAAAGTAAACACTTGTTGGACTTGTGAAGCAACTAGAGAGGAGGTATCCAACAAGTACAAGCCATCTCTCTCAAACCCACAACCAATCATCATCCTCGTCTCCAAATCCTGAAAAACACAATGAAAGGGAAGGAAGGTAACACTACAGTAAGAGATTTGGTGATGTAACTAATAGACAAAAGATTGAGAGAAAAATTGGGAACATGAAAAACTGAGGATAAATGCATGGAAGGAGTAGCAATAATGTTTCATTTACTAGCAATGGAGGAAAAAGATCCATCAGCAATATGAATCTTATCCCTCCCTGAACAGACATGATAAGTAGAAAATAAAGAGGACATACCAGTCATATGATGGGATGCTCCAGAATCAATGACCCAAGAGCTGGAGGAAGCAGAAAGAGACGCATTAAGAGCAAAGGCAAAGGTACCTGAGTGAGCAAATGTAGAGGTGGAGACTGCAGGAGGAGGATCCAAAGAGGCAACAAACCGACGAAATGCCTCAACCTCCTTATGAGACAAGATCCCATCTAATGTACGAGTAGGAGTAGGAGTAGGAGCATGAGGTGCTGATGAAGTCATGGAAGGCACTAAGGTAGTAGAATGAGCACTAGAATGACTGCTACTAAAACAGCCGCCACTTTTCTCCCGAGGAAAAGAATGGCTTTGGGAATCAGGAGGGCGACCATGAAGATCCCAACATGTATCTTCGGTGTGTCTACTACGCCCACAATGTTCACATTTCAGTCTATCACGATCATCCGGAATACTACCAAACTGACCACCTCGACCACGGCTATAACCCCCGCGACCACCTCGTCGGGAAGAGGAAACCAAGGCTGATCTCTCTATCTGAGAAGGCTATAACATCGTACAGCATCACTTTTCTTCACGGTTGAGATAAGCATACACTTCATTCAGGGATGGAAGGGGAACTTTACCAAAAATATTAACTCTCAATTGTTCGTACTCTAGATTCAAACCAGCCAACAACTCATAAATTCAGAACTCTTCAACATGTCGATCATAAGCAGTAATATTTTCCTTACATTTAGGCATAAATGTAAAGTAGTGATCCATCTCCTCCCACATTTCTTTGAGAGAAGAATAATACGCTGCTAAGGAAAGATCTCCTTGTTGTAACTGAGAGATGCTTTGTTTCGATTCATACACCTTTGTAGTATTACCCATTTCTGAATAGGTTTCGGCCACTGAATCCCAGATT
>JAOXJP010261331.1:0-20993 GCA_025762735.1 Platanus orientalis | reverse complement strand
CAAAACTCAAATACACATTTAGATACAAATTACATTGATTTTCCACAACCCAATTACATGGACTCATCAATACACAAGAATAGGAATTCAGCTCATTCTTCTTGAAAACACTTGTACTTTGAGTCAATAGCCCTACAAAGACAACCACAAAACATCCACCTTTCTCATGTTAAATGGCCAATGAATAAACAATATATGTGCATAAAATAAAGCATGAGAAAATATGTGTAACCATGCATAAAATGAGTATTTTTGCATTTTAGGTTGATAATTTTTAAAATTTTTAACTCCCCCTATGATCGTGCTCTCACTAAGTATGAAGGGATACACATGACACTAAACCTCACACCTTCTTGAGTGTGTCCTATGTGAAATGAGTGACTCCCCCTCACTCATGATCTCAACAATTTCGTATGTGGATTTGAATATATATCTCTCCCTTTTTTACACGAATTGACAAGCATAGATAAACAAGGAGAAATACAAACAAGCAATGATAAGTCAAGAATAGAGAGAAGCAAGGAACAATGGATAATATAGACATATAAACAAAATGCCCAAAAGGGCTACATCCAATGATCCAATGGAGAAATGGCCCCTAGATACATGCCATGGGATACCAAAAAAGAATCTAACAAGTTAGGCCCCTACTGGGCATGAGCAATAACAAAACAAAATCAAAATCACTCAGAGTCACTTCGCTTAGTAGCAATGACTCTCTCAACTCTCTCAAACTGATGATCATCCTCCTCATCATCATCATCATCCTCATCATCGTCGATGGGATGCTCAGAGTGGTCAGTGTTGCAGCACGCTGCTAGCTACTTCTGGTTCTTCAAGACTTTGGACATCTTCCTGACCATAGTGTGGAGAAGGGTCACTATAGAGGTACATATTGTGGTCTTATGAGCACAAGATGGTCTAGCTGTGAGGCCTATGTCCTCAATCAGGCCCATCTTCCTAAGTGTGTCATGCCTGATAGCCTTGCCAGCCTTATGACCTTAAGGTACCACCTTAAAGGGTACCTTCGCTACCTGTAGTTGTTGGGTGATGATGGTGGGATATGGAAAACTCCCAGTAGAGTGTGCGGCCTCATGTGCCCTGATCATAGTGTGGCACAGGATGGTTGGGAGGTTGATCTACGCATTATTGAGGATCCCATCGATGAGATAGGTAGTGTCGTCCGTCAATACACTCCTATTTGTGGTAGGAAGTATATTGTAAGTAAATATCTAATGTAGAACCTAGACAACGAGCCTACACTCCTTGTGATAAAAATGCAGGCTGCTTTGATCTCTTTCAGGGAGGTGATTGAGTCACCGGTCTCTTCCCAAGACTGCAAGGAGGATTAGATGAGGATCTGCCATTGGATGCAAGCATCTTCATATGTAGAGGCATGATTTTAAGGTAAAAAATATAGATCTGAAGACAAAAACCTCAAAAATCTCAAAGGGAAGCTCTGGGGAGAAGAAACGAGCAGTTATAGGTGAGAAATGAGAAAAATGAATGGTTTCATTCATTTTAAATTGCATACAAAATCTTGGACAAAAATGCCCTCCAAATCGTTTGTGCATTTCGTAATTGTTTTGGACAAATCGATTGCATAATTCGTAATTGATTTGGAGTGAAATCTATTACAAATTGCGCAGTTGATTTAGAATATGGCTTTTTGAATTTTGTATTCATTATTTAGGTGAAACTCCTCCACTCAGTACCACATACCACTCCATGCATGCATAACTCCATGGCCCTCTCCCAATGCACCATGACCTTGGGAGAATCTTGCAAGATTCTCCTAGATGGTGCATAAGCCGATAGCACTCCGAAGATACTCAAACCGTTTGGAATCAAGAGGTTTGATTAGGATGTTTGTTAATTAATCTTCAGTCTTGACATAGTCCAAGGATACAACATTTTCTTCCACTAATTGATGAATAAAGTGGTATCTTATGTCAATGTGCTTTATCCTAGAATGTTAGATAGGATTCTTGGAAATGTCAATGGCACTTTTATTATCTACGAATAAGCTCATAGTGCCTTACTCCAACTCATAATCATGAAGCATTTGTTTTATCCACAAGAGTTGGGTGTATCCAGTACTAGTTGCGATGTATTCAACTTTGGTAGTTGATAAAGAGATGGAGTTTTGTTTTTAGCTATGCCAAGAGATAAGACTGTTGCCTATGTAAAAGCAACCTCCACTCATACTCTTACGATCCTCCACATCGCCAGCCCAATCAGCATCTAAGTACCTTGTTATCTTAGATGTGATGTCAAATAGATACCATAGCCTAAAGTTTATAGCCCCGTGGACATACCGGATAATCCTCTTAGCTGCCTTAAGATGTGATTCTTTGGGGGCAGCTTGATATCAAGCACATGCACTTACACTAAATGCAATGTCTAGTCTACTTGTAGTCAAGTAAAGAAAACTTCCAATGATGCTCCTGTAGTAGGTGGAATCAACCTTAACTCCCTCGAGGTCTTTAGTGATCTTGTTACTAATGTTAATGGGCATACTAGTAGGTTTGGATTCTTGTAATCCAAACTTGAAAACAAGGTCTCTTACAAACTTGGTTTAGCTCAAAAAGATGTCATCATTTATTTGCTTCATTTGTATACCTAAGAAAAACTTTAATTCTCCTTTCATACTCATCTCAAATTATGATTTCATTGTTTGGGCAAAACCATGAGACATCTCCTCACTAGTAAACCTAAAAATGATGTCATCTACATAGATTTGAGCAATGAGTATATAATCATTTTCTTTCTTGATGAATAGTGTTTTATCCACACTTTCTCAGTCAAAATGGTGATCAAGAAGAAACTTTGTGAGTCTTTCATACCAAGCTCTTGGAGCTTGTTTGAGACCATACAAAACTTTCTTGAGCCGATATACATAGTTTGGCAGATGAGGGTCCACAAATCCCTTAGGTTGCTCAATGTATACTTCCTCTTGGAGAATTTCATTTAGGAATGCACTCTTGACAACCATTTGATATAGTTTAAATTTCAAATATCATGCTATGGACAAGAGGATCCTAATGGATTCCAACCTTATAACAGAGGCAAATGTCTCCTCAAAATTAGTGCCTTTTATCTGTGCATACCCCTTTGTAACTAGCCCGACCTTGTTTCTAGTCACTGTACCATGTTCATCATGTCTATTTTTGAAGATCTATTTGGTACCAATGACATTCTTGTCAGTAGACGTTTTTGTGAGAAACCATACATCATTCCTTTGGAATTGATTAAGTTCCTCTTTCATGGCTAGGACCCAATTAATATAAACCATTTAGAGCCTCTTTAACTCGCTTTTACTCTTTTGTCCTTGGGTTGAAGTTGAATTTCTTTATCTTCTTCCTTTGAACTTGATTGAGAAGAGTTCTCCTCTTGATCTCTTTGAGATTTCTCAATTTCCACTTGAGATGAGATCTCATTCTCATGGTTAGACAACATTACTAGCACTTTCCCTTGCTCATATATTGCTTCAAGGTCATCTACCGTCACATTGATTGACTCCTCTACTGAGCCCTACTTTGATACTTTATCAAGACAAAGTCGAGCAATTGTTAAAAACATTCGATGATGTCATAGTAAAGTGCATACCTCAAAACTTTAATCACAAGGCCAATTTTATGGCTTAAGTTGCATCAGCATATAAAACGAGCTATAATCCCATTGAAGGAAGAAACAATATGTCAAGTTTACAGTTTGGATACGAGAATTCCATCTTGGAAGAAGTTCTTAACATCAATGTCATTACTTTTGGCAATAGGAATGAAGAACAGGATGACTGGAGAGAACTAATCATACAATACCTACAGAACCCCGGTCGAGGTGGAAGTAATTCCCTAAAACTCAAAGCTAGAGGATACATACTTTGGGGTGATCCTCCAAAGCTATTTAAGCAGGGGACTGATGGTATGTTGCTCAAATGTCTGGGGACTGATGAAGCCAAACTTGCAATGACAGAAGTCCACGAAGGAATCTATGGTGCACACTAATTAGGCATAAAAATGAGATGGTTAATCAGTCGATATGGATATTTTTTGCCAAACATCGGACAAGACTGCATCAGATATGCCCAAGGCTGTGAGGCCTACCAACAACATGGCTTAGTGCTCCGAGTACCAATAACAAATTTACACGCAGTCATAAAACTTGGGCCATTTAGAGGATGGGCCCTCGACATGATTGAAAAAGTCAGGCCAACCTCAATAAAACGAAATTGCTTCATTTTGGTCACCACAGACTATTTTACAAAATAAGTGGAATGTAAGCCATATCAAGATGTTAATGAGAGAGATGTTATATAATTTATAAAGGAAATAATAATACATCGATTTGGAATTCCTCAATCCATTACTGTTGACCAAGGATTAATATTCAATGGGACTCGAATACGAGAATTTGCTAAAGATTATGGATTCAAAATAGTAAATTCAACTCCTTATTACGCCCAAACGAATAGACAAGTAGAGGCAACAAACAAGATAATAAAAAACAATTTACGAAAGATGGTAGACAACAATGCTGCCAATTGGGATGAATTAGTGTCTGATGCCATTTGGGCATGTCGAACATCTAAAAGATCAAGCATAGGGACTGCACCTTATGCATTGGTCTGTGGACACAATGTTATCCTACCACTAGAAATTATAGTACAGTCCCTAAGAGTGGCAAATTAGAACCAACTAAGCCATCTCAAATACCAAGAGGCTATGATGTCCGAAATGGATGACCTTGGAGAAAAGCAGCTCGAAGCCCTCAATTCTATTATTTCTCAAAAACTGAGTGGCAGAGGTTTATAACAAAAAAGTAAAAACCAAATCCTTCCATGAAGGAGAATTGGTATAAAAATTCATCTTGTCAATTAGGGTTAAAGATCCCAAATTAGGTAAATGGTCCCCAACATGGGAAGGACCATTCCTAGTAACTAAAGTGTTAGATGGCAACGCCTATAGATTAATGCACATCGAGGGACAAGAGCATGTTCAAAGTATCAATAAAAAGTATCTAAAAAAGTAAAAACCCTTGATATGGAAACAAAAGGTGACTAATATAAAATATTAAATGTAAAATATTACAATATGACCAAAACAAAAGTACAAAAAGGAATGATTGGTCGAAGAATTTCAAGAGAAAATAGATGCCAATAAAGACCACCAGGTGTCAATGACTTGGTGACAGTCTTTAAGCTTTGCCTCACAAGTCAAAAGTTCTCCTTCAAGGCAGGGAATTTCCTCGGAGTGTAGAGAGTCTTTCTCCATCACTTTCTCGAGCTCTATACTTGAATGCTAAAGATTCTCTTTTAGTTTTTGAAGATGGGCTTCGACTTTCTCGATCTCAGCCATCTGAGAGTTAAGGTTGTCTACCAACGAGGAAACATGCTCGATGGTTGAGGACTGTTAGGACAATAGAGAATTCAGTCAAGCCTTTAATTCTTGCCCACGAGCCTCCTTGGTATGCCTCAACTGAAGTTGTTTACGAGGCTCGCCCTGAGAAGAAAGAGCCAAGCGAAGACTGGCTCTTTGATCCACATATAAATAACCAGGATGTCAAAGTAGTAGATTAATGGAGTTAACAAATGTAGAATTGATAGCTAGGTCCAAGAGTATAGCTGATGGCCCAGCTATAAAACAAGATCTAAGCATCGCCAAAGCCTGATGCAATTGATCCAGAGGTAAAGGAGATGGCCACGAAGGTGAAGTAGATCTCAATGACCCTACTACTCCAGAAGTGAAAAGCTTGGCATAGAAGTTGAGTCAAACAACTAGGCATTTCTTGGGAAGATTGGGCCATGACAATTGCTGGTAACAACTCTGAGGAAAGAGGCTCGGCAGGAGCCTTTGATGCTGCAATCACTAGAGCATGGTGTGAAGCACCCGTAAAACCCTCCATTGTAACGTTCTGAGAAGAGTCTAAAACCAAGGAAGGAAAATTGGCAGAAGGTGCATCCAAGTCCATAAACCAGCTGATAATCCCTCAACAAGAGGAATGTCGTAGTCTTGAGATAAGATGTCGATCTCTCCTTGGTCAGGGACAAGACCTATAATGGGCTCTGGAATAAGTACCTCATTCTTTGTAGCCTGCCCTAAGGCTTCAGGCTAATGTTCTTCTATAACAGTCTTGCATTGTCTCTGATTTTCTTCTTCCTTCTTTCATGCTTCTTCCTCGAGTCTCCATGCTTCATCTTTCGCTTGTTTCTCTCTCTGTTCATTTCTTATTTTAGCCGCTTTGAGTTATAGTGATCTCTTTTCCTCATATTTTTTTTTCTCTCTCATTGCTCTTCTTTTTTTTCTCTTCAATTTTCTTTTTCTCCTTCTCCTCCTTTGTTCTCTTCTTCTCCCCATTTTTCTTTTTCTCCTTTTCTTCTTCCTCTCTCCTCTTTTCTTCATCTTGTCTTTTCTTCTCCTCTTCTTGCCTCTTTTTGTACTCTTCTTTCTTTCTCTCTTCTTTTTTCCTCTTCTCTTTTTCTTCTTGTTCCCTCTTCTTTATGTCTTCTTCTTTCTTTCTCCTCTCTGTTTCTCTCTTGTCATTTTCTTCTTATGCCTTTCTCTGTGTCTTTGTCTCGATCCTGTTTTGCACTTATTTGTTGATTTGCAAGATCTTGTTTATTTTTCCTTCTTTTTTCTTTCTTTTGTTTCTTCTCTTCCTATTTTCTTTTTTTCTTTTCCTTAATTTTCAATCTCTTCTCTTCCTTCTTTCTCTCATTAACAGCTCTCTGCTTTTCCTCCCATAAACGAGTCAAATAATCATTCAATGCTTTAGTTCTTTTTTCCAACTCGAACCTTACTTGTTCTTTAGCCTTGTCAACCTTCTTCTAGCTTAGAGCCTTGAGTTCGAGCCTAGTCTTTTTCAATAATGCTTCTTTCTCTTCGAGTTCCTATCGTAATTGGTCTTCAGTGGATAAGACAACAGTCTTCCACTTCCTTTTACTAGATCACCATCTCCCTTGATTTAATGCTCGATTTTGACAACTCAAATAGTTATCTTCTATTGGTCAAGCATGTCCTTCATAGTCGAAGTCTTGATGTCTCCTTGGCATTTGGATTTTCTCAAACAAACATCAGGTTGCTTGTCTGGTCGAGAGGGAGTTGAAAGTGCAGGAACAACACAGAGAGGAGTAGCTAAAAAGTTGATATGATAAGAGGTCAGAGAGTTAACAAAAAGAATGACAAAAAGAAAAGTAAAAAGATATACCTATTATTGGAGGAGCTTTATAAGGTGGGCATAGTTGACCTTTAATCTAACTTAGTGACTCTCAAATGCTTTCTAGAAAGCTAGACCACCAAGTATCGAATGAGGGAGTGGACTTTAGAACCCCTCAAAAGGGTGGGACGTAAAACAACATTATAGTTGAACTGGTTCCTCATATTTTTTCGATGAATAAGTTTCTTGAAATAGAGGGATGCATTTTCCAGGGAGAATTCAAGGTAAAGATAGGGGGAGTATGAATGCATTGGACAAGCCCAAATTGTCGAGCACACATTTTAGGACAATAAGCCTCGACATTATCAAATTTGTGAAAAATAGGAAGGTCTTGAGACAAAACAAAAGAAGCCCAGATCCTTAAGGCGTTGAATACTGGTAGAGAAGAATTTGGTTACCATGCAAGATACTCGACAGAACCAAATTTCAAATCTCAGAATGGGAGAAAATGAATGTCAAAACAAACTCTTTATGTATCAAGAATGACATCGATACACTGATAAAAAGTAGGGGATGATGTTTTAGGATACCAAGCCTTGAGCTAGTACTGTGCATTGTAGAATGGGAGTTGAGTCTGATAGTTCAATGGAACAGGAGATAAAGTTGGAAAATTCCATAGCTGAAGAAGCCATAATGGTCCATTGACTAAACTAGAGAACCTCTCTCGAGTCAAAGACCAAAGTGATTGATAAAAAATAACAAGAATAAAAGGATGAAAGACCAATTGACGATTCGAGGCCAGGGCTATAGTAATAGGGGCATACCCCAGAGTGATCCTCTTTGAGGATGAATAAATTAATAATTTACATAACCAATAAAGATAAAAAGAACATTCCTCTTGGAATGTGACCTTGCTGTCGGACTTACCCATTTCACGGGCAAGGAAAGTGGTGTAGGACAAACGAGAGGATTTTGAGGGGCAATGGATGAAGGTTCGTGAAGAATCAAAAAAGTTGAGGAGAATGATGTCACCATTAGCAGGGAGATTGAGTAAAAGATAAATGTCAGCCAATGTCACCGACATGGGACCCTCCAAGAGTAAGAAACAATTTAAAGAGACCAAAATGTCAAAAACGCAGAAATAAGAAATTGGTTGAAGAGCATATTTGATTTAGAAGACAAGATGGCTCTAGTAAGACCTAGCTTCTCCCATTTCTCTTGCCTTTGAGAAAGTATGCGATCTACCCAATCAGCCTAGGAACGGTTGTACTTATACCAGGAGTCAGGCTCTATCTTTCTTTCCCATTTACCCTAATCGATAGCCTCAGAATAGAATAAAGGCGCTCCATGAAGGTCGATTGGAAAATAGTGAGGCATCTGAGGTGGGGTCTCCTTCAGAAAGACAAGACCTAGGCCATAACGGAGAGATTGAAGCTAGAATAAGCATCATCAGAAGGAAGGTCAACGAAGATCGCCATAGACATGGCATTATCACTTACGCTCATGACACATAGGCGTTTTATTGCAACCAAAGCGGTCTCTATCTCAACCATACGAATCTCCCCTTCTTCTGGTTGATCAGTGGGAGAAGAGTTTTCCTCGGATCGACGGTGATGAGCACAATCTATTTCACACGGGTCATAACAAGAAGATTGAAGATCATATGAAATAGAAGAAGAAGACGAAGAAGTTCAGAGCAAAAGAAGTGTTGGAAAATGGCATCAATTGGAGCAAAGATCACATTTATAGGTGATGGTTAATGTGATTGCACCCGTATTGGAAAACGAGGGGAGACCAACATGTGTCTGGTGATGATTCAAACCAAACACGTTCAGGGGGCATTTGTTAGCACATATTTGAAATCCGCCAGTAAAATAAAGACACATGGAAAGAAACGACATGTAGGCAAGAAGGCCACGTTGGATGAAATATAAAGCGCAAAGGAGGGCCCCACTAGTACCACGTTAAGGATACACAACCCAGTCAGTGAATAAAGTGGTCCACGATTTAAACCAAAAAATGGTTGGATAACGACTGTGGAGTAGTGACTACAACATCGTGGATGAACTTCTATAAATAAAGAGAAATAGTGAATTGCAAGGACATTCAATCATTATTAACAGATTCTACATCTTATCAATAGTCATACCTTTAGGTTAGGCTTAGCAGTAGTTAACCCTTGTGGTGACTCGAATCCCTTGTCTCAAGTGATTCGATTACACCGCAGACTCAGATTCGACGAAACTCTTCCAAGAGAAGGACAATGGTCAATCTGTGTTGTTCGTAGAACCAGATTCAATGAAGCTCTTCTAGAGAAAAGGGCATTGGCTAATCTGAATTGTTCACGAAACTAGATTTAACGAGGTGCTTCCAAGAAAAGAGTAGCAGATAATCTGCGTTTGCTTGAAGGACTAGATTCAAAGAGGTCTTCCCTATCTCGAAAGGATAGACAGCGGCTAATCCGACATTCGAATGTATCCTTGTAACTGGCATTGTATTATTTGTACTTTCAATTTTAAGTAGATTCTTCTTTACATTGTTTATACTAAGTGTCAATCCCGGAACCATTTTGATAATCCAAGTTTGAAAGACTAGCACACATGTCAATCCCAAACAAAAGAATTATTCTTGACAACCAACAATACTCAACCAGATAATGCAAGACTTGATGGAATCCTTGCAATGAAAGGATCCTTTTGAGTCATGGTTGACCATCGGAAACTCGCCAGAGTGTACCCCGAAACTTAATGAATCCCCTTCCTACGGTCATATATGACTGTTCATGGAAGAAAACAAGCCTTATGGCACTAATACCAATGAAGGAATTCTATAAAATATTTAGATATACCTTGTTGAATCGAATTCTAATGCAGAAGCGAATGCAGATCGGTCTGACTTGTTTACACTCCTTTATACCCGTCGATGATGTTACTAGAACAGTCGGTGTGTTTTTCACACTTCAGAAACTAGGGTGCATGCAAGATGGAACCCTAGAGAACAATATTTGGAAGGAGAGAGAGATGTATAAAGGGAGAGAAGACATTCATTTTCTCTGCAACTTATGTTTATATAACAAAGAGAGAGAGGGAGTAGTTATAACCATCTGGGAGTCAATTAATTTATAACTTCCTATAACTCCCAATAACTACTTTTCTTTACTTGCTACATGGGAAATAGAGCATAACTGCCTATAACGCCCAATTACTAACTCTCTTTATTTGGGCCCATGTGGCCGCCCATGGGTCTGGTCCAAGCCAACCCAATTTCCAACAGAAATAGATCCTGAATTTTTAGCAGTCAATTGATTGTCCTTGAAATTCTTCGAAGAGATCAATACATGAATAGATGTGTGTAATATCCCGTAGATCCACTCTAGGTTATAGGAAACAATCATCGGTAAAGAGAAGAGGTGATATCACTGGGGCAAACCTAGATACATTGATTCTATGAATTTGATTTAGGTCTTGGTTCAAGATTTTTGTTTGAACTTCCATCCCAAGATGAACAGTTAGGGGGAAAGATTGTCACAAACCTCTGAGATACAAAAAGTTCATCCAGGCGAGACTTATTGGACAGAACAAAGAAAGATGAGGGAGGAGATGCAATGGAAGATGAGGTCACTTGGGAATCCGAAAGACTGATGGTAAGGCCATAGCGTTCTTTCATAAATCTTTGACATGTCAAACCATAAACATTAAATACCGCTTTCCTCTCTTGCTTAAGAATTCTGTGTTATGGTGATGTTGTCACCCATAATTCTTCCATGAATAAAAGCAGATTGGTAGGATTTGAGATTCATAATTAGTGAGCTGAAGAACAATCAAGTTCTCAACTTGGTCTAAAGTTCCTATGGGGTCTTGAAATTTGGTTTTGGAAAGGTGCGCAATTCTTTTTTAGAAGTAGTCTGTGGATCGTTATCTCTTATCCATTCTATAGATTTTCTGTGTCAATGATTCGTGGTCGCTAGATGAAACTTTCAATCAAGTTCCTCTAGATTTGTCCAATATGGACTAGGTTGAAGGAGAATGTATTATCTCTTCAATGACATTGGACCCAACTGACCCACTCCTCCCCCCCCCCCCCCCCCCACCACCAACAGAAAAAATAAAAAATAAAATAATAAAATACTTGTTTATTCATTTAAATTTTGACCCGATGCAGTAACAACAATACGCTCAACACTCGGAACAAGGTTCACCAACGACCCAATCTCATCCATAAACGCTCGAAGATTCCCCTCCGAAGAGCCGCCCTCTATCACAGCCTCCCTTGCCAAGTCCTTCCACTTCTTAACGTTCCTTCTCATCTCGTCCCCTCTCTCTCCCTCCATCACTATTTCCAAGCATCTTTTAAGCTCACTGCCTTCCACTATCCCATTTCCTTCACCTTCTTCATTTACCACCGCCCTCACCCCTGTGCCCCAAACATCTTTGATTAGCTTCGCATTCGTCGTTTGGTCCGACCATTGCGGAATTGTCACCGTGGGGACTCCAGCTACTAGACCCTCCAACGTCGAATTCCACCCGCAATGGGTCACGAAGCATCCAACCGAAGGGTGACACAAAACCTCCACCTGCGAACACCATGGCACAATCATCCCTTCCTGCTTCAGCTCTTCCATGTTATTCACTATCCCATCTTCTTCTTTATCTTCCTTTCCGTCCTCCGGCGCCGGTCGGATGATCCACAAGAACGGCCGGCGGGTTTCTAACAACCCATTCGCAATCTCTCTTATCTGCCGCTTCGATAACGAAGACGTGGTTCCAAATGATACATAAATCACTGAAGCCTCACGCTTCGAGTTCAACCATTCAATATAGTCTCTTGAACCAAAGACCAGATCCCCTCCAAAGGAAGTATCTAGTGGGTCCCTCCCGTCCAAGAAAGCCGATGGAATCAACGGTCCGATTCCAACCATATTGAGCTTCTCAACTGCTCTCAAGGCTTCGGACTCCAAGGCATCGAACGTGTTCACCAGCACTCGTGGCTTGGATTCTCGCTCTAATTTCTGAATGAGTTCTTGGAATAATTGGATGACTAGAGTGTCGGTGTTTGAATGGTTGAAAAAGGAAGGAAGGTCTCGGAAGGTGAGGAGTGGCAGTCCAGGTAATTCTATTGAAATGGAGGGGTCTTTGCTACAGTTAGCGATGAGATCGCCATAGCCGTTGAAGTAATAGTAGTAGATGTCGAGGACAGCAGCAGGTTGAATCCAGAGTAGAGCCGAGGGGATGCGCAGGTTACGTGCCACATCAGCTGCCCAAGGGAGGAGGAAGTTGTAGATTAAGCAGGTCACCGGGTGGCGTCCATTAGCGGAGGCCAGGATCAGGTCGGTGAGAGCTTGAGAACCGCGGCGCTTAAGCTCGGACAAGAAGTGCTTGAAATCGGCGGCGGATTTGAAGCCGTCGTCGTAGCCGTCTGAGAAGGGGGCGTATGCTAAGCCATCGGCGGTGGGACGGTTTGTCATGCGGCGGTGGGCGGATACGCTGGTGGCGAAAGTAACATGCGCGCCGGTGCGTATGAGACGCTTGGCGAACTGGAGGGCTGGATTGATGTGGCCTTGAGCAGGGAATGTTACGAGAAGGAAGTGGTGGTGCTCCATCGCTGCGGTCGTCTGTCGGTTCTATCGAAAAACCAAAGAAAGAGAGGGGAGTGTGGTGAGAGTTGTGGCTGTGGAGTATTTGATAACGATGGATCTGGATGGATTGCACAAACGTTACGTTTGCGGTGACGACGGATTGTTTATCAATAATATCGCTGCATCTTACAACCATACAGTTGATTTGAGTGTACACACCTATTATTTTTGGAAACAAGAATTATTGTCTGTGGTGACATTGACCTATGTAGGCGTGTCATTCTTTGACGATTGGAGAAAATCATCTGTGATGATAAAATTGGTGTGATCATGTGCAACACAAGGAAGCACGAATACCTACCTCTAAAACCTTGCCGTGTCTGTATCTGGCACGTATCAGACATGGATACTCCAAGGATACCTCTGCCTCAAATCCGACCGTGTCAGGGGAGAGAGAGAAAAGGATTTTTTTTTTTTTTTTTTTTTTTGTTAGACACGTTTTAAACACGGTGGGACACAAAATAAGGGTATTATAGTAAATCCAATAAATTTAAAATAAAAATGACGAAAGAATGGTATATATATATGTGTGTGTGTGTGTTTTGTATTTGTTATTTATTTTCAAACATAAAATCTAGCTAAATATATTAATTAATTAACGTATCATTGTCATATTATACCTTATTTTTTCAAAAATTACAGTATCACAGCATCCGTATCATATCATACCTGTGTCCCGTATCCCGTATCAATGTTCGTGCTTGCTAGCTGCAACATATGCTGACACATGGGGCATATTGGGATAGATCTCATAGAAGGTGATCAAATAAAAAGTGGGTATCCAAAAAGGGACCAAATTAAAAAACAGATCATCTGTAGTGCAAGTCACACCAACGTTTTGGTCACAATGTTTGTTTGGCCATGGAGGATATGTGATCCTTATTACATGATTTCAAATTTGAATTACTCGACTTGAACCTGGACAAAATAGCTCTTACGTCACACCTTGCAAATGAAACAAAAAGAAATCAGAAGACCAAAAAATGGCACCATGCAAGAACACTAAAAGCATTAATGAAATTGTCCACAGCTCACCACAGTCCAAACGCTCACCATACAGTCCAAGCGGGCTTATCACAGCGACTGTGATATGACCTTTTAAATTTTAGAGAGATTTGGAGATTGATGAGGAAGACCATACCGAGGGTCCTATTAACAGACCCCAACAGCCTATCAGAGCCCCAGCCCTAGGTGACATGATCCCGAGAGTTCCAAAGAAACCTAGCCTGGGACCTTCTCACCAAGCCCCTCGAAACTCGGTTCCAAGTATCCCATAAATAATCCCGATCGACAGTCGGAGCATCCGAGGTCTAAAAGGCCACTCGAGCCCCCGAGAGCCTAAGACCCCTTAACCCAC
Source organism: Platanus orientalis (assembly GCA_025762735.1). Lineage (NCBI taxonomy): Eukaryota > Viridiplantae > Streptophyta > Magnoliopsida > Proteales > Platanaceae > Platanus > Platanus orientalis. The sequence continues at coordinate 6,846 of JAOXJP010261331.1, read as the reverse complement.
TAAGGCATGGTCGTCCGACTGCTCCACTAGAATGCTAACACCACCTAACACCCCGATTACCCTGTTTAAGGATAAGTATGATTCAAAAACCGTTATTTGAATCGCATGATCTCTGCAATAGACTTGTCAATTCTGAGAAAAAGACAGACGTGGTAAAAAGAAATGCACCCAAGAACGTGGGGGACAGCGACGTGCAAAAATATGGGAAGAAAGCGAAACATAGGATTTGCCCTAATACTCCCCGACCCGAGCCTATAAATACATGCATTAGTTCCTCCCTCAGGTATGAGAAAGAAAAAACCCTAACAGAAGCTCTACTGCCTATATTCCCCTTACTTTCCTGACTTGACCATCGGAGAGCTAGAAGCCAACACCCCACTGGCGCTAGCTTCCTAACCCTCTTTCGTTTCTTGTGCACAAAGCTCGCCCCGTCGAGGACCTAGGACGACCGTGGGACCATTTGATTGGCGTAAAGGGGACGGTGAAACCGATACACCATCAGTTGGCGCCGTCTATCGGAATCTTATTCATTTTCTGGCAAAACCTAAGGTCCACATAGTCAAAACCAGATCGAGGGTGGCTCAACACGACCAAGCTAATGGAGTCGACGGGCTAGAGACCTCTGTCTCTAATGGGGCACGCCCTAAAACTCCAAAGGTAGATGCACTCAAGCGGAAGATTCAGGGGCTAATGGCAAATGTGCAACTGTTGATAGAGTAGAATTGGGAGATTATCCTGGAAATGAGAGGTCGGAGGACCACACCAAGCAATGGCGATACCAGATGACCTAGGTCTAATGCCCCTCCACCCCGAAGCCATGGCCAAGGGCATGAAGACGACGCACTGAGTATCTCAGCTTCTCGGTTTTGAGAAAGTCGCCATGAAGAAAGAGTTTGCATCCCAGACTCCTGAGAGGAAAGGATAGAGGACGTAAGGAAGGAGATGGCAACAATGAGGGAAGCCTTGAAGGGAAAGGCCCCGACCACTGTCGATGAGCTAATTCAGAGGACGGAGCATCCCTTCACCTCAGAGGTGATGGCTTGGCTCCTTCTTGACAAATTCAAGCCACCGTATATAGAGATGTTTGATGGCTGCAGGGACCCCCTGGATCACTTGGAGGCCTACAAGACACACATAAACCTCCAGGTGACCCCCAACGAAATCATGTGTAGAGCCTTCCCAACAACAATCAAGGGGTCTGCCAAAGTTTGGTTCAGTCGGTTGAAGCCAGGTAGCATATCCAATTTCGTGGAGTTAAGTCAACAGTTTGTAGGCTATTTCATCGGCAATCAAAGGCACCGAAAGTTGATAACTTATCTCCTGATTATCAAGCAGAATAAAGGGGAGTCCTTATGGAACTCTATGTCTCGATTTAACAAGGAGGTGCTACAAGTCAAGGATGCTGACGAGAAGATGATCGTGGCTGCTCTGATGGCTAGGCTACTACCCTCTAAACTTTTGTTCTCCCTTTCCAAGAATCCCTCATCCTGCATGGCCGACCTCATGGTGAAAGAGCAACACATGAACGCTGAGGATACCCTCAGCGCCAGGCAAGAGTGGGATGCTGAGCCTAGTTCGCAATCTGATAAAAGAAAAAGGGAACAACAATAGACACCATGAAAAAATAGAGGTAGCCAGGGGAAAGAAGGCGACATCAACCGCGGGATCCGACCCCGAGTCAACCCCTCTCCAAGTAGGTTTCAAAACTACACTCTTCTTAATGCACCCATAGAGCAAGTATTTGTTCATATCAGGGATGACCTGAGTATCAAGTGACCCAAGAGGATCTGTGCCCCCCAGAGAGGAGAAGTCATCACAAGTACTGTCGTTTTCATCGGGACCATGGCCACAACATCAATGACTGTTTCGACTTAAAAGAATAATTAAAAGCCCCTATTCAATGGGGGCGACAACAGAGTTTGCGTAGGACGGCAATAGGCTAGGCAAGAGAACACCCATTCAAACCCTCCTCGATAAGAAAGAAGACCTAAAGGGCTAATTAGAGAAATAATAATGATATCGGGAGGGTTCACCAGGGAAGGAGAATCCTGCTCAGCGAGAAGGTTGCATGTGAGCACAGAGAGAAACCAGCAACTAATGATGACCTAGAGGCTGGCCAAGTATCAAAAGGCAGATCATCCTCCTATCATCTTCTCTATAGAAGACGCTCGAGGGGTAAGCCAGCCGCATGACGCCGCCTTAGTAGTGATGTTGGTAGTGTCTAACTATATGACTCACCACATCCTCATTGATAACGGTAGCTCGGCAAACATTCTTTACCTCCCAGCCTTTAATCAAATGGGTATCGGGCAGGATAAGTTGAAGCCAGCCCCAACACCCTTGGTCGGATTTATAGATGACAAGTTGCTGCCACTAGGAACTATCAGCTTATTGGTCACCGTAAGCTCGGGGGAGCATCAATTGACCCGAGTGATTGATTTTTTAGTAGTAGACTGTCCATCTGCATACAATGCGATCCTAGGGAGACCAGTGCTTAATCAGCTCAAGGCAGTCACCTCAACCTACCATCTCTTGATGCGCTTCCCAACTGAAGGGGGAGTCAGAGAAGTTCAGGGTGGACTAAGTAGTAGCTAGGGAATGCTATATGGCATCGCTCAAAGGGGAGCCGACCCCAAAAGAAAGCATGACAATTGATAGCTTGGAAGTCTGAGACAAGAGGGCCCAGGCAATAGTAGAACTTGAAGGAGAATTATAAGATGTCACCCTCAATGATGACATGCCTGACGGAGTCACCCGAGTAGGAGCCACTTGCCCAAAAAATTCAAAGCCTAGCTACGAGACTTCCTTATCAGAAATCAGGACGTGTTCGCTTTGATGCATGAAGATATGCCAGGAATAGATCCCTGCATGGCTGCACACAGGCTGAATGTGGACCCGGTCTCAAGGCCCATCAAGCAGAAGAAGAGAAACTTTGACCCAAAGCGGAAGCAGGCAATTGCACAAGAGGTAGAAAAGTTAGTGACGACCGATTTTGTAAGGGAAGTCTACTACCCCGACTGGCTAGCAAATGTAGTCATGATGAGAAAGCCGAATGGGAAGTGGCATATGTGTGTTTACTTCATCGACCTCAACAAAGCCTACCCAAAGGACAGCTTTCCTCTCCTGAGGATCGATATGTTGGAAGATTCCATGGTCGGCCACCAAACCCTTAGCTTTATGGACCTCTTCTAGGGGTACAATCAAATAAAAATAAATGAGTCCAATCAGGAGAAAACTACCTTTATCATCAACCGAGGACTCTACTGCTATCAGGTCATGCCCTTCATGTTGAAGAATATGGGGGCAACTTACCAAAGACTCATCAATAAAATGTTCAAAGGCCAGATCGGGAGGAACGTTGAGGTATATGTAGATGACATGCTGGTAAAAAGCCTACGAACCGAACAACACCTCTCAAATTTAGGCAAGACCTTCCAAACCTTGAGGAAGCATAAGATGAAGCTCAACCCCAACAAATACGCATTCGGGGTGTCAACTGGGAAATTCCTCGAATTCATGGTGTCCCGACGGGAATAGAGGTCAATCCTAAGAAGGTAAAGGCTATACTCGACATGCAAGCTCCAAGAAGCACAAAGGAGGTGCAACGCCTGGCCGGGAGAGTTATCACATTAAGTTGATTCATCTCCCGGGCCATAGACAAGTGCTGCCCCTTTTTCTGCCTATTGAAGAAGGCATTCTACTAGGACAAAGAGTGCAACTGAGCCTTCCAGGGGCTTAAGGACCACCTCAATCGCCTACCACTAATTAATCAACCAAAGCAAGGAAAGGCACTCTACCTATACTTATCAGTGTCGGGGATGACAATAAGCTCAATACTGGTAAGAGAAGAGGACAGGGTACAAACGCCAGTATATTACACTAGTAGAGCCCTCAGAGGGTAGAAGCAAGGTACCCAAGGGCGAAGAAGATGGTGTTCACACTGATCATCACTACTCGATGACTAAGACCCTATTTTTAAGCCCACACTATCTAGGTCCTAACAAATTAGCAGCTTAGAGCCATACTCCATAAGCCAGAGAGCTCGAGAAGGTTAGTTAAGTGGTCAGTGGAGTTTAGCGAATTTGACATCAAATATCACCCTTGAGGGGCTATCAAGGGCCAAGTGATCATAGACTTTATCGCCAAATATACCTACCCACCAGGCACAATGACCAAGATATAAGACAAACCATAGGAAATAGTAGATCAGGCAGAATGGGTCATACATGTAGATGGCTCCTCCACCAATAGCGTAGTCGGGGGAGGAGTCATCTTCATTACGCCATAAAGAAGTAAACTTGAGTACGCCATCAGGTTTGGGTTCAAGGCAACCAACAATGAAGCTAAATACGAATCAATGATCATAGGACTATGCCTCGCCTTTGCACTCGGGGCTAGGAAGGTGAAGGTCCATAGTGACTCCCAACTAGTGGTTGGGCAGGTACAAGGGGAGTATGAGGTGAAGGATGGCCGAATGAAATAATACCTCACCCTAGTTGAGAAAGAGAAGTCCGGGTTCGAGCACTTCAGCATACAGAGGGTCCCCTGGGGGGATAACGAAGAGGTTGACAGGTTGGCCAAACTTGCCTCATCCATTGTAAAGGACCTAATTCCTGGGATCCTCGTCGAGTGCCTACTTGAGCTGAGTATCAAGACCAGAGAAGAGAGAGAATTCAACGTGGTAAGCCCTGAACCCAAATGGGCCAGCCAAATCACAAGGTTTTTGAGAAATGGCAAGTTACACGAGGATAAGGAAGAGGCCAGGAAAGTGAAAGTCAGGGCGAGTTGATACATGTTTGTCGGTGACACTCTCTATAGGAGGAGCTATACTCTTCCCCTACTTAGGTGCTTATCCAAGGAGGAAGCTGACTACATGCTCTGAGAAATACACGAAGGGATCTATAGGAGTCACTCGAGAGGTAGAGCAATGGCCCATAGAGCGATCAGGGTCAGGTACTATTGGACATCTATGCAAAGAGATGCCACCCTCACTCAGAAATGTGAAAAATGTCAGAGATTTGCCAACATTTCAAAGGTACCTGCAGAGGAGTTGGTCCCGATAGTGGGGCCCTGGCCCTTTGCTTAGTAGGGAATCGACATAATTGGGCCACTACCCAAGGGGAAAGGACAAATGAGGTTCTTAGTAGTGGCCATCGACTACTTCACCAAATGGGTGGAAGATAAGCCTTTAGTGAAGATTACCGAGAAGAATATACATGATTTCGCATGGAAGTCCATCATCTGTCGGTTCGGGATCCCCTGAGTCATCATCAATAATAATGGCAAATAATTTGATAATGCCCAGTACCGGGAATTCTGCATAGAGCTCGACATTAAGAATCACTTTTCCTCCCCGACCCATCCCCAAGCTAACGGCCAAATAGAGGTCACAAATTGGACACTCCTGTGCATGATCAAGAAGAGGCTCGACAATTCCAAAGGCCTCTGGCTTGAAGAACTCTCGAGTGTCCTTTAGGGGTACTGCACCATAATAAGGACTCCTACAAGGGAAATACCATTCTTGCTGGCATTTGGGACCAAAGCATTAATACTCGTCAAGGTTGCAATAACCTCGCATAGAGCGGCCAACTTTGATTCAGAGAAGAATGAGGAAGGCCTTAGACTCAACCTCGACCTGTTAATAGAGAAAAGAGATGAAGCCGCACTTCAAACAACCGCCTATAAACAAAGAATGGCTAAGTACTACAATTCCTGAGTCAAGACAAAGAGATTTACGGTCAAGGACTTAGTACTCAGGAAGGTAACCCTAGCGACGTAAGAACTGGTGGAGGGAAAGCTAAGACCGAATTGGGAAGGACCTTACCGGGTGACACACTACAATAGGCTTGGGACCTACCACCTAGAAATGATACAAGGGGAGCCCTTACCCTGACCCTGGAATGTAGAGCATTTGAGAAACATTATCAATGAAATTGATGTCATCATTCTAACTGTTGAAACGATCTAATTATGTAGGAAATACAGAGTTTCGGGCTAGTGTGCCCAGGCTACAAGACTAGCCCTGGGTTACAAGATTAACCATCAGGTTACGAGGATGACCCCGAGCCATAAGACTGACACGCCCCTCCAACTCAGGATACAAGACTAGCCCCGGGTTACAAGATTAACCCTCAAGTTACGAGGATGACCCCAAGCCACAAGACTAGCACGCCCCTCTAACTGAGGCTACAAGACTAGCCCTAGATTACAAGATTAACCCTCAAGTCACGTGGATGACCCCGAGCCACAAGATTGGCATACCCCTCCAACTCAGGCTACAAGACTAGTCTCGGGTTACAAGATTAACCCTCAAGTCACGAGGATGACCCTAAGACACAAGACTAGCACGCCCCTTTAACTCAGGATACAAGACTAGCCCCGGGTTACAAGATTAACCCTCAGGTCACAAGGATGACCCTAAGTCACAAAACTAGCATGTCTCCCCAACTCAAGCTATAAGACTAGCCCCAAGTTACAAGAATAACTTTTTGGTCACGAGAATAACCCCGAGTCTTAAAATTGAGTGACCTCTTGATTAAAGAAACATAAAGTGACGAAGAAGCCACATAAGTCCTCAAGAAGAACCGAAGTCAACTTGCCTTCACCAAGTACATCTATGTCCCCTAGCATATGACTCAAGCCTAGACATGTGTCTATGGATACCCGGTGGCACTAACTACGAAAGGCTGAAAGGGTGGACCGGGAACCCTCATTTACCAAAAATTGCGATGGACCCGGCAGGTCCTCATAATATTACTAAGGGATCCCCACACTTCAAAATTTTCTCTCAAGAAACCATCAATTACCCCAGGGTGTATTAACACTTAGATAAATTTTTGAGACACT
>JAOXJP010261321.1:0-20993 GCA_025762735.1 Platanus orientalis | reverse complement strand
CTACCTTAAGTAGTTCATCTAATAGACATTTTGATTGATTTACATCAAAGTTATGAACTTCTAATTCCAAAAAGTAACTTTTCTTTTAGATCTTTTTCTACCTCTTTTAATTTTTCATGCTCTTAAATTAAGTTTATGATTTTCTCCTTGAATGCCTTGGTAGTCTTGGCCAATTCTATATATTCTACACAGAGTTGGTTGAAGGCTTCTTGGATGTTTTCTTCTTCCTCACCTTCTTCTCTTTCACTCCTAGATTCAAGAAGTTAATCCTCACACGTACCAAAGACCACAAGAACTTTGGACCCTTGTGAACTATTTGCTCACTAAGTGAGTTTTCATCATTTGATGAACTTGACACTCCCATAGGTCTTCTCAACAAACTCATGCTTCTTTAACAGTCCCTAATTCACCTATCCTACATAAGTCATCAAGGCTTAAAGCATGATGTAGAGCACTTAGAGCTTTGTGGTTTGCCTCATAGGCTTCTAGTTTAGACTCTACCCACTTACTTGGGCATGTGGAGGGTTTAGTATAGCTTTTCACTACTGAGCCCCAAACTTGATGGCCTAGAGACTTTAGCAGGATTGTCATTCAATTTTTCCAAAAAATGTACTCCATCTCATCGAAGTAGGGAGGGGTAGAAATTGACCAACCTTCCTTCCTAAACATTTTAAAGTTTTCTAAAGTACTTCTATGATTTTTTTTTAATAGGACTTCCTCTAGGACATTTGATCTTTTCACTCTAATGGTTAAACTGTTTATAAGCAGCTTGACTCTGATACCAATTGAGAGTCCGAGTTTTATCCTAGAGGGGGGTAAATAGGATATCTAATAATTCTTTCCAATTTACCCCCAATTAAAATTCCAATTTAAGATGTTTGTTAAAATACTTAAAATTTTAATGCACTTATAAATATGCTTCAATTATTATGGATTCAAGTGCAATGTAATGGCAATATGTGATATTGATCTTTTAAATACTTTATGTTTTCACTTAATTTAAATTGTAAAAGATCATATATGAAATGATAAACATGCTATGTAAATATAAGAAGAAGAGACAATTCACACCACACGTAAACACACAACACAATATTTATAGTGGTCCGGCACTCGGCCTACATCCACTTTCAAAGTTCATAACGGAGCTACTAAATTTTATTTAGACTGAGTTATGTTATAATCAAGGTTAAAATTGTAAAACCTATCTACTTGCAAAGCAAGCTCTACTCCCGGTGTCTCCGGCAGGAGAGGTTTATACCTAGTGTCTCCGGCAAGTGCTAAGGTCTCAAAGAAGATATTTAAATCAATACAATTTACCTCAAAAGGTTGATGTATTGTATGTGGGTGCTTGCTCCTTTGTTGAGATTGTATGCCAATCGATTCCACCAAGCTTCAAGATTGCCTCTTGCTTCTTGGAGCTTCTCACAAGGGTTTACTTGGGGAGTAAACCCTTTACCTAGCTACCCTCTTCTTGTTCTCCCAATGATGAGTGCAAGGGAAGTAGTTGGGTGATTCCTTGATTTTCAATGAATGCTCATTAATGGAGCCAAGAGTGCCTTATTACTCCCAAAGATTTCTACTTTTTTCTCCTTGGAGTATTCTTCTGTGTGTTCTTGTATTCTTCAGCGTTAGAGAGCTTTCTTGAGCTTCTCTCACACTTATAGGGGATAAGCAAAGTCGTGCACCCTTGATTTGGCATCTAATCCAACGGTCAAAAAATTGTAGACGTTGATCTATTATATTTTTTAAATTTCTACGATTGCGGATCGATCCGGCTATGTCAAATTGATCCACTAGAATTGATCTGCCATCCCTGAATTGATTCGGTGTCTCTGTTTGGGACACTTGAGCTTTACCAGATCAATCCGCTAAGTGCGGATTAATCCAACCCCTCCAGATCGATCTGATTCCCCTATTTTTCTATCATTTTGCCTAGAACCTACTCCCACTCACTCGAGAACCTATGTAGGTGGCATAGGTTGGTCCATAAGACTATGCAAAGGTCTCTTGTGATCTTTTTAACCTATGTTTATCATATTATATACCTTTACAAACCTTTTTGTGCTTGTTGAACCTCGGGTCTTCAAGTCATCGTACCTTGACAGTCTTGGGAACGGATCATCCTTGGCTTCAAGTGGTGGTGCTCCACTTCCTTCCTGAAAACCAACACTTGATGATTATAGACATGACTCAAAATATGAAATGTACTCATGCCATGCCTAATCTACCACTCCATGTATTCTATACAATATGGAATTGACAATATACATCAACACCTGTGACAGTTAAAAATGGAAATTTTAATGCTAAATCAAGGGGATGTGCTCCTCTGAGCACTTCTAATAAGTTAAGGAAATAATGGATACCTAAAAATAAGCTTAAACTTCACTCCAAGGCCATTGAAACCTCTGGAAAAGGATACAATAACGTCTATGGCAAGGTCTAAGAATTCCATTCACTGTAGACAACATATGCAAATAAAGATGAATATTCACATTCACCAGCTCTTAGACAAGCGAATGATGTGAAAAATTCTCATTTGTGGGGAAAAACTCATACGCACAAATAACATTCAGTAAGAAAAAGGGAAAAGGCTCAACCTTTCAAGTCTAAGACTAACTTCACTTTCTAAGAGGAGGTCCCATCCAGTGACTCTGCTTCACTCGCAGAACCTTTCATGCAAACACTCCTGGAGAATGAGAATAAAGATTCACATTCGTGCACAAATGTGCACTCATGAAAGAGAAGACATTCACGGCATGTCATTGTGGTGAATGAACAGAAGGCCCTCACATTCGCGCATAACCAGTATGAAGAAAAGTCTCATTTGCTTACACCTGTGGACATAAAGAAAAACTTTCACTCACCACCAAAGAATTAGGATTTGTCCACAGTACATATTACTCTCACAGGAGTTCTCACAATGCTCAAGGACCAGATAGAACAACAGGTCATCAATCAGGTTACAGTATTTGGGCCAACTGACCATAAGGTAAATGTGCATAATAAGGGAAAGAAATCTAAGAGAGGAACCACTAGAAATCACACTTTACAGAGGGACACACAATAGGGTAATATGACCATCCGAATCCCACCTATGCAGCGCCATCGACGGAATAATAAAGCAAGGGTAGGGTTCAGGAATTCAATGTTGTTAACCCGATTTGAGTTATTCAAGGGGCTTGAAGAAGGAAAACCACCAAATGAAGAAGGGTGTTATCCCATAAACAAAAGATGAAAAAAAGCATTACTCAAGGATAAAGAGCCAGAGTACACCAACTCTTCCAAGGGCAACTAGAAGTGGGAGATATAAAAATCAACGCAATGCCACCATGGGCACATCCACAAAGGGGTAACCCCTCTTTTCCTTCCCATGCCAAAGAGAGTCTAGGTTATACACCCTATGTTAGCAAAGGTAAGAGATTTGGGTCCCCTCGTAATTCCCAAGCAACCGTAATATTTGCATGAGCAGAAAAAGACGCTCCAGTCAACACCCCTAGTTCTTTCGAATCACGACCACGAGCCTTTAACTCTGCTGGTATGATGACCAGAAGTCAACTGGTGGCAAGTGCTAGAACATATAGAACACTATCAAGAGGACTACCAACTACCGGGAGGGGTCCTACAGCCTCTCCCATTATGTTCTATCATGAGGGTAGTCCATACACTAACATAGGACTGCCTCAATGGTCCAAGTTACCTCCACTTCATAAGGACCTAAGGTGACAATAATAAGGTCAAGAGGAAGTCAAGATTTGCCTACTAACCTTACAAAAAATGTGAAAAATGTAGATCTTAGGGAGTACCGTTCTAACTCTGAAGGAGAACACACCACAACAGTAGAATGGTGAGCTTAGGTAGAAAGTTGAGACTGTCGTTTAGCTGCTCAGGATGCCACCATAACAAAGTTAAAGGACATGATTGAGTAGCTCATACTTGAAAGACAATGCACGATCCAGCTAAATCATAATCTCATTATAGCAGAATCAGTGAGGCCGACTATCCCTAGCCAGACACAAGGGGGATACACTCATTATACGCCAGAGTATGCCTTTGCTACTTTGCCAGGTGCTACCCTAACTGTAAGCATTGCACCTAGCACACCCATCCCACAAAGACCATCTACACAGGGGTTCCTGCAAGGCCAACACCCACAAGGGCCTCATCAAGCCCCTTATCATCAACAAGAGCCACCCTTATATGGACCCACACCTCCTTGGACATATGGCTATAACGCATATGCACAACATCCTTACATGCAGCAGAGATTGTACGAGCATCCAGTTATGCCCATGATGGATCCTCATTATATGTGGGCAATGATGACTAAGATGCTCAAAGAATACAAAGAGCAGGAAATAGTGAGTACATATATAACTGGGAAACCAAATCCCCCCCATGTGGATGCGGTGGCCTTTCCGCCGAAATTTGTTTAGCCTCATTTTAACACATTCAATGGATCGACATGTCCTAAGCAACATATTGCTCACTTCGAGTCCTAGTGTGGCGCCATTGCTCAATAGAGTGATTTATTGCTAAAACCGTTTGTTTAATCTTTAGACAGAGCTGCTTTTACATGGTACTTAAACTTGAAACCTTGCTCCCTTCCAAATTGGGAGTCAATGAAGCTAGCATTTGTTTAGCAGTTCCACGACACTTATAGGCCTATGAAACTATATGAATTAACCAATGAAAGGTAGTGAGAAAATGAGTCAATAATGGACTTTATCAATAGATGGAAGAATATGTCTTATGCCTACAAGAATGAGCCTCCTCTTAAAACACTCTCTAAGATGTGTCTGCAAAACATAGCCTTTGAGCTTTCCCTTCATCTTACTACATAGAAGTACTCTAGATTTTATGACTTAATATCCAAGGCTTCAGGTTTGGAAAGAAGATTGCTAGACCACAAACGTGAGCGAAAAGGGAAAATGGTGGTTAACAAGATGGAATCCACCATGATTGGTGCCATAAAGTCACCTACTAAATTAAAAGTCAAGCACACTACTGAAGAAACTAAGTCAGCAGAGTAAGAAACCCCCCAGGAGGCCAAACATGAAGGAGTGGTAGAAAAAGGATTATAAATTCTATCTAGACGACTTGGAGAGTTTCTTCAAACAAACAGTCGAGTCTCAGGACATCATACTTCCCGAGTCAAAGAGACCTGTTAGGGCTAATAAAGTCAATGACCCAAAATATTACAAGTATCACCGCATTCTGGGTCATACATTGCAAGACTATTTTGTGTTTAAAGATAAGTTATGGGAATTGATTAACAAGAACACTGTGGATCTAGATACAGATACAAGGGCTGCAACCACTAATGTTGTTTTCATTGATGAGGATATGATCGACCTCGTGAGTCCACAAGACAGTGAGGACGACAATGATGATGATGGCGATTGGGTCACATTTGAAAGCATGATAACACAGAAAAAAAAGACTACACACCATTAATATAGGATCACAGCAAACACATAGCTCTCCTAACCATTCTTGAAAGAGGCCGCTCTGCTTGAAATAACCAACTAAAAAAGAGGAGGCTTCAAAAGTTAAGGCCTCTACACCATTGTTCTATGATGATGACCTATTAGAGCTGCCTTCGCGAGTGCCTATTATGTTGGAAGAGATTATGCCTAAGGATTTCCCCCATTCTCCTATTGCCACTTGCAATATGGCATTAATCGTTCTTGCTGGTAATCCTCGCCCACGTAGGGAATCACATCCAACACCAGCAATTCATGGGTTAATAATAGTGATCAATTGGTTATAGAATAGTTTGACACACCAAGATCACCATAAACGAGTAACTATCCCTATGGCGGTATATAGATATAACACTGGTGGCATCTCTATTGCATTAGTGGGTTCCATACAAGACCTTCCATTACGGTCTGCTAGAATTACCCGTTTACCAATGCCACCCTAGAAACGTACATATTTTTGGAATGTGTTAGCTAAGTTTCAGTGAAGAGTTTTCCCTTGTCATCGAGTAGTATATTTCGAGGCCTTTCTACTCAACTTTGAGGTCCCGTTGTTTGCCACCTTCTCAAATGAAAGCTATCAGTGCCTGCAGTGTCATTTGTTTAAGTTCATGATATCATGTAGAGAGGTAATGCACAATGAAAACTTGCTATTATGACTGTTCCCACTCTCCTTGGACGGTTCTCCATTGGATTGGTATATAGACCTAACGCCACAAAGTATACCTTCTTGGAGCCACTTAATTGAAATGTTCATCCATGAGTTTATGAGACCGGGCAGGGAACCTTACGATCCTTGTTACACGTATCCCTTATGACAGCCTCCTTAACAACAAACATATGAAGAATTTGATGGTGTCCCTTATCAAATCATTGCCTAGTTACTGGATTCCTAATGGTTTGGTGAAACAAAGCGACCAATCAGACACGAGGATACTTTACCCAATTCCTAGAGGATTATCAGCTTCCTCCACTCATACTATACATAGGGGATAGGATCCTTACTTCCACACTAATCATTTCTTGCAAGAAACTAAGTTACCAGCCACTGACCATGATCTATTGGTGCGGCTCTTTCAGGTTTCTTTGCACTCGCATGCTTTTGATTGGTACTTGACACTACCATCATGCTATGTTTTTTCATGGCCGATGCTCATTGATAATTTTTATTTCCGACAACATGAATACAGACATGACCTCCAATATATACAAAGTGTAGTGTAGTTTCTACCTCAAGACTAATGGGATGTTGACATAGATGCCAGTGACTCCTTAACTTCAGCCAATGAAGATGACAATGCCCCAAACCTATGGCAGACTCGACGTCATGATTTAGCATAGCAAGACATGCCACCTTTGGTAACTTACTCAGACGGCTCTAGTGATGATGACTCTAGCTTTGCCTCTACATCTCAGGATTTTTCTAAGGATGATATGTCTACTAACCCGCAAATAGAAGCTTGTAATTTTACCAAAATTAAAATCACTACCCCAGTGGAAGGGCGTCAGCCATAGCCTAAGCATGTCAACCAAGTTGAGTTGCAATCAAGGAAACAGATTCCACCACGGGGCCCTATAGTAAATCAATAAGTTAGAGCAATGAAAAAGGTGGCTACAAAAGTTGAACACAGTAAGGCTATCAAGAAGAGGGAAAACCCTATCTCATATAATGTGATGGCACACCTTAAGAAGATCCCATCACTATTAACTGTCTATGACGATCTCCGCATGTAACTAGAACTCAGGGCTTCTATGGTTTATGGGCTAGCTCACGCAAACGAGTTTACGAAAAATGATGAGATCGCACAAGCTTCATGGAAAACTGCATTGAGGGAAGCATTATGTATGCCTACATTCACTTTCGAAGACACTGATCGGTATTCTAATGACCCTCACCGTAATAGACTATTGTTGATTACCAGTTCTATTTATAATCAACCTATGTTAAGAGTAATGATTGACGGAGGTTCAGCAATCATCATACTTCTGGCTAAGACCCTGGACTATCCAAGAGTAGATCCATCTCAACTCAGGCCAAGTATGCTTGTCATCCAAGGTTTTAATTAGAATGAATAGTGCCCTCTTAGGTCTGTCAGGCTGAGGACAAAGTTTAGCCATATAGAAGATTGGACCACCTTCTACATAATCGATGCAGATACTACTTACAATGCCCCCATAGGTCGGCCATGGATGCACAAGTTCCAAGTGGTCCCCTCGAGGTATCACCAGTGTGTTAAGTACTCCTAGAAAGACACTTAGGGCACCATAATAGCTGATAATAATCCCTTTCAAATGGTGGATGCTTACTTCGCCGACATCACATATTATCAGAAGACTGATCCCCAGGAAACCTCAGTAAGGAATAGTGAAAGTAAACTTAAACCTCAGAGGCTTAAAGTAAAACATGGTGTCAAAGCTGTTAAGGACAAACCTACATTGTTACCAAATTCTGTAGTATGGGATTTTGTCCTCCCACCAGCACATCTGTTAAGAACACAGGTTAATCCTTATCAGACACCTTCCATTTTTTTACCTAAAGGCCCTATCCTATTCACTGATCATTCAGATCCTACATTAGAGAGAGAACTTAAGGATCCAGACTGTTTGTTGCCACATACAAAGTTGGCTCCTCAGTTTCTCCAAAACTCTGGTTTCGACCACCAGGAAAAATGAAAGAATTCCTATAAGGGCAAAGGAAGTTTTAACACAATAGTTTGAGCAATTAGTCCTTTATTCTAAAAATATAGATGATACAAGAAGGCCAGATAGGAAACCCACAAAGTTGAAAGTTTTTTCACATGCAATAATGGCACATGGGATTAACTTGCTAGAAGACGCACCCTTTGATTGCTTGTTTACAGAAACACAACCATCGCCCTCTAAATATTTTGTCAAGGGATCAATAATGCCCGTACCCCCAGAACTTGAAGACAAAGGTCAAGCAACAGTAGACAACCTAATCGATGTAAACCTAGGGATGAAAGAGACTTTCGTCCTACTTTCATTAGTGCACGTCTTTCCTCCAAGGAACAGGCATAGTACCTAGAGTTTCTACAACACAACTGAGATGTGTTCACTTAGAATTACTCTGAAATGTCAGGATTGGACCCCAACGTGGTTGTTCATCGCCTCGCCATCGACCTATCTTAGCTACCTGTTAAACAACATCCCCATAAAGCTAGACACGATAGCGCTAAAAAAATAGAGGGAATAGTGCTTGCCCGAAAGACGACTTCCCTCTACCACTCAAAGAGCTATTGGTAGATGCCACCATAGGGTATGAAGCTCTCTCTTTCATGGACAGTTATTCATGATATAATCAAATCTAAATGGCTCCAGATGATGAAGAGTCTACCATGTTCCATATGCTGATTGGGATATTTTGTTACAGGGTCATGCCCTTCGGTTTAAAGAATGTCGGCACCACTTACCAGAGAGTGATGACCTATATATTCAAGAACCTGTTACATGATGCAGTTGAGTTCTATGTCGATGATTTGGTCATAAAAACAAAACTCAAGCAACACCACATTACTGATCTAGACTAGGTCTTCCAATGACTTCATCGTTATAATTTGAAGATGAATCCTCTTAAATGTGCTTTCAGTGTATCATCAGGGTGATTTCTCAGATTTATCATTCAACATAGGGGAATCGAGATAAATCCTAAGAAAATTACAGTCATAACAAAAATGCCAACACCAAGGAATATTTTTCAACTTAAGAAATTATAGGGAAAGCTTGAATATATTTGGAGATTTATTTCAAACATTTTAGGACATTGTCAGCCTTTCTCACAATTAATAAAGAAGGGAGTTCCTTTCGTATGGGACTAATCCTGTTAAAACAATTTTGACAGTATAAAACAACACCTATTGAATCCACTAATACTAATGAGCCTAACCCTGGGTAGGCCATTATTGTTATATGTGGTGGCTATGGAATCATCTCTTGGGGCATTGATGGCACAACACAATGAGAAGGGCAAGAAACATGCTTTATATTACCTCAATAGAACAATGGTTAGCGCTAAGCTAAACTATTCTCCCATTGAAAAGATCTGTCTGGCTTTGGTGTTTACACTACAAAAGCTAAGACATTACATCCTCACCACATCATTACACCTTATATCAAGGGTTGACCCATCAAAATATATCATGAGCCGCCCCTCAGTACAAGGGTGCATTGCCAAGCGGACTCTTCTTCTCTCAAAGTTCAACATTCACTATGTCCCGCAATGTGTAATTAAAGGATAAACACTGGCAGATTTCTTAGCAGCACATCCAATACCTGATAAATCACCCCTTCAAATGGAATTTCTAGATGAGAATGTCATGCAAGTTCAGATAAAGAAAGACTAGGAAATATTTTTTGACGGAGCATCTTGGGGTCCTTTTACTACCCTAGGAGACAATACATATAAGTCTTCAAGGATTGGCATCATTTTTTTCACCCCAGACAATGGCATCATCATGCACTCTCTTAAACTGATGGAAGGACATTCAAACAATGAAATCGAGTATGAAGCACTGATCGCAAGCCTTGAACTGGCCCTGAAGATACATCCCTATTGATGACCTCACAGTTTATGGAGATTTAGAGCTCTCCATTTGTCAGATGAATGGTATTTACCATATTAAAAAGCAGAGTCTCACACCTTATTATCGAAGGGCTAAAGACTTAGCCAGGACATTTAGGCGCCTGCAGATACAGCATGTCAGAAGGGACCATAATGGGTAGGCTGATGTACTTGCCAACTTGGCAACATCTCTCACACATCCAAGGGATGACTATCTCATCATTCACATTAGAGAAAGGAGAGTTGTGTCCTTGTTGGCTTTAACTCTAGAAGAAGATGCCTTCCTTGTCTACAACACCGAATTACCTGAGTACAATGCATAGGGTGTAGATGGTAAACCAACCCCAGAAGAGGAAGATTGGCATGAGCCTTTAATCCAACACCTTATGAATAGAAGGGAGCCATCTGACCCTGTCAAGCACGCTGAAATAAGATGATGCACTACTCAATTTACTTTATAGGGTAATCAATTACATAAGAGGTCACTCGATGGCATATTATTGCGCTATTTATTAGTGGACGAGGCCAGCACTATGATGAATGAAGTGCATATCAGTGTATATGGTGGACATCAGAGCGGTTTTAACCTCCAATACCAGCTAAAAAGACTAGGCTACTATTGGCTAACAATGGTGGTCAACTATATTGAATATGCCAAGAGATGTCACATTTGCTAACTTAACAACGATTATGGCCATGTGCTAGCTGAACCACTGCACACTCCTTGTTCATTGCCCTTTTCCAAATGGAGAATGGATATAGTGGGACCTGTCACTCCAACTTCTGCCAAAGGGCACCGCTACATCCTGGCTGCAACGGATTACTTCTCCAAGTGGGCAAAGGCTATTCCCCTTAGAGAAATGAAAGCTACCGACATTGTTTGGTTCATTAAGGTCCATCTCATATACAGGTTTAGTATCCCTAACCGCATAATTACCGATAATGGGCATTCATTTGTTAGTTCACCCCTGTACTGACTCATGGAAAAATACGACATCAACCTGGAGCATTCTTCACGATACTACTCCCAAGCGAATGGGCCGACAGAAGCTTTCAACCCTTTGTAAGATCATCAAGAAAATGGTGGCCACCTATAAAAAGGACTGGCATGAGCACTTACTAGAGGCACTCTGAGAATATCATACACCCACACAAGCAACCCCTTACTCCCTTGTGTTTGGAGCAGAAGCATTCCTAGCAATTGAAATCTAAGTCCCCTTTGGAAGAGTTGCAATACAGGGTGGTTTAACAGACGCACAGGTAACCAAGATTTGCCTTTTAGAACTCAAAACGCTTGATGAATCCAGGCTTATCGCATAACAACGGTTGGAATTATACCAAGCCTGCATGGCAAGGGCTTATAACAAGAAAGTTAAGCTTTTCTCTTTTACTAAGGGGGAGCTTGTCCTTCTTGAGAGATCACAACTTGATCCCACAAGAAGAAAAAAGGGTAAATTTTCCTATAAATGGGACAGCCCATATGCCATCGAGAAAGCCTATCCTAATGGTGCCTATCTACTTTGTGATGTGGAAGGCAACCAAATTCTTCCAGTTACTAATGCTAGATTCTTGAAGAAGTATTACCCTTAGAACGTCCCATAATGGTCAAGGAACTACGTCAATTTAATCCTATCATAGACAGGTACATAGGCAATCCAGGTTTCCATTTGCCCCAGATGAAACCGCATCTCTCCCTAAAAAAATCAGCATCACCGATCTCATTAAAAATCAGTTATGGTAATGGGATGCAAAAATTGGCAACTCCAATCTTAGGTTAAGGGATCCTAAGGGAAAAAAGGGAAACATATGCATTATTCGTAATGGAAAGGGTGTGGTGAAAACCTATATGGGCCCCACGAGTAAAAAAATCCATTTACGACAAGATCAAATTCTATCTGATCACATTGAAAGCCAATAATGGCAATGGGATGCAAAAATTAAACAAACCCCAGTCCTAGTGGACAAACATTAGGGGCAAAAAGGGACAAAATACCCAAAATCCCATAATCGAACTATGACCAGGCTTAATCCTATTCCAGGGTACTTAGGCAACCTCCCATGATAAGACAAGCACAACCCCATCATCACCTATCCCACAATCTCTCTTTGAGAACTATATCATGATGTTACATAACTTCGTGATACATTTCTCAAAGGAGGAAGGGAGACACACATAAACTTTAGAGGCACATAAATGTGGGTAAAATTTAAAATTTTATAATGTTGCTACAATAAAAAAAGTACAATAAAGGGCACTCCGCCCTGCCCTTACATCATTATCTGCTTAGACCCTCGATGTGTCAAGGCTACTAAAACCCAAGAGTTTGGCATGTAATGAAGGCAACACCTCTGCATATAACTCTAGGGTATCATTCGCCACATTGACATCTTATTGCACTGCGTTCAGATTATGAATAGTCTCTCTAGAGACTCTATCGCATAGGTCAATCTCTCGGTTCATCAACTCACCCCTGCAATGGTCCACCATATAGATGGTTCGACAAATAGAATTGCTCATATGATTGATGAACCTCTTGCGAGTTTCTATGTGATTCATAACTTTGTTGAAGCATTCCTTCAATGCCTCCATCTGTGCCATCAATTCATCAGCATCCTTTACTAGTGGCCCAATCTCGTATAACACTCGAGTTTATTAGGCAACTAGGTCAGCCATTTTGATCTCCTCCTCCTGAAGGCACAGGCGAACGTCATGCTCTAGACCCTATAAAACCATGATGTCTTTTACCTAGCAAAGTTCAGACAAAGCATCAAGGAGACACGTTATCGTGCCCCTGAATTCAAAATTGTACACACAAGCCTCTATGTAGTCCTACATGTCCACGATTTCTTGATAGATTAAATAAATATCCACCTCTTTAGCAAATAGGCCAACCAAATGCCTGATCAGGCGCATCACACTCTCAACGAGCCTTAGTGACCTATACCTTCATCTCTTCAACTATGGGCGTCCTTATCACATCTGCAAAAGAAATCAATAGCATCAAACCATAAGAACTGAAAGGACTGAACATATAATGAACAAGGGATTTAATATGTACCGTAGTTAAATAAAGGCTTAGGATTTCTCTTTCAGTCAAGGAAGACCCATCCGCTTCACTCACAAGCCAGATGGTTCTCCTACTTCAGGAACGCTAGGAACTTTTCTCGTAGTGGCCATGCCTATGACACAAGAATAAAGAGTATATGAAAAAATCAAAGGAATGAGAAGGGTAGTGGGCATAACCCTCTTATTTATAAACATGAGCATCTGTAACCTTTTAGAAAGGGGCATCTCAAAAAGAGAACAAAGATAATAAACCCACCCCATCGAGATGGTCTAAAACTCAACCAACGTCGCTTAAGCCCCTCCTACAAGGTGATCATTCGATGACGTCATTGAGAGAAAGTTGCTTGCATCACTCCAAGGATATGTTGTCACAATGTTGAATTTACACTAAAAAATAATACACGTGAGTATGGCTTTTGGCTCTCAACTTTTATAAAGTCAACCATATTCGGCTCCTACAAATGCCAAATATTAAGCAAGATTTGACCCTTATAAAGTTAGTCTATCTAGGCCTTGATGGCGATTACATGTGGCTCTCATAATGGCCATTGCATATATATATTCGACTCTTATAATGACAAGGAAAAGACAAGACAATAAAGGATATAGTTCTATCTTTTCTTTCATTAATAAAAGGTTTATTTTTACATCCTCCCCCAACATGTCATTTTGGGAATGTAGAAAGAAGACTTCATCTAGCTTCTCCATCAAGGTCTTCCTCTCAGGTTGGCATGGGCATCAATATTACTTTTGACATCTGCAAGTTCTAATGTTAGTGTTGATTGCTTGACCAAAGACGCAAAATATATCTCTACCCTTTGTCGAAATCTGTCATTATGAATTTGGGTCTTTATGTCTTTGGCAAAAGCCTCCAACACCTCACCTCTGGTACTTGCAAGGTTAGGTAATGAAGGTGTTAAGGCTGCCATCAACGCAGGCACATCTTGATGAATCACACATGCTGAGGCAATTTTGGAAGAATGTCTAATGGCACTAGCAATACTCATGATTTCATCTGAATAGATAAAAGAAGAAGTATTGGCAATAGTGTATTGGAATGTGTTCATAACAAGGAGAAGAGCTTACCATGACCCATGGGAGAGATTTCAATAGGATCCTGTGTCATAGGGAGCTTCTCCTCAGCAGCTGGATTGAAGATGAAAGAAGGATTCAGTATGTGGGAATATATATATATATGAATAACATGAATAATGTAAAGAGGGATAACACACATATATATATACCTTTCTCAAGGATTATTTCATCCTAAGGATGACCTCGTCTATTATAGATGAGTCAGGAGGATTTATGTCAGTTATCAGTTCCTTTTAGACCGGGCCCTCTTCTTAAGTTACCTCTACAACTGGTTCCTTATTGACTACAATGTCATCCCCCTCAACACGTGAAATGGATGGAGTAGCAAGGGCATCGTTAGTGGACATGGCCATAGGCTCCCCAACCTCATCAATAGTCCTATCCCAGGGCTCATTGACTTTAGGAGGGTCATGTGATTCAGACATCCTCACATCTATAAAGCTAGAAGGTTCATTTATAGCATGAGCCTCTTTACCTGCATCCCCGGCTGCTTGATCACTCGCTTCAGTGTTGGGTGCAAATGATCCGTCAGGACCCTCGTTAATGTGATTCGACTCATTAGCCAATGAAGCTCCTTCCCAAAGTTGTCAGTCTATCTCAAGGTGTCCTTCTCAGAGTCCTCATAATCTACTAACTCCTCCATCTTGAATATGACCATGTCCTATAGGTTGTCAGGGGGAACATGAAGGCCTATAAACCCTTTAGTGTTTTGTAAAGAGTTCATATATACTCCCTCGAAGTTCATGCCTAACACTGATTCAACTAGGCTTCATTGTTCCTTAAGAGCAATGACAGGACGAGCTGTATCCGCTGGCATGGTAACCAAATCGGGCTTGGGGACACAATGCTCCTCTACTTTGATCACCTGAGGATGACTCTCATCACTGGCGTTGGGTCTTATTGGAACTCTTAGGCCATTGGACGGTCGATGTTTTCTAGGCTAAAGTTTTATTTCAGGACTTGTCAGCCATTATTAAGGTATCTTGACCATCATAAAATATAACGTTGGAGTAGGCCCTATCCTCGTTATATCTTATAACAAAAAATAATGAGTTATACCACCGCTTGGCATAACGATAATCAAACTGAAGGTTATCTTTCTCTGCCATCTCTTCAAGTATAATAGCTTGACTGCTTGTATCGAATCTCATAAAGAACAGATATGCCTCCTAGATCCTCTCTAGGGTAGTACGAAGGGAAACAAGTCCTTGAAAATAGGAGAACTAGCTAGCAAATCTATGAGGATTATAGGCCTCCACATGGAAATGGTTGTCCCTTCTATAGGCTAGTTCACCACTTCTAAGAGAGACAAAGTATGCCCAGGCTTCCCCTGATAATGACCCATCTTCTATTAGGGTTTGATTACCAAATAAGTGATCTAAGATGAGGATGAGCTTTTGGGCAAAACAAAATAATGCAACAGGGCATAACGTCATCTCTGCTCGTTGATTCTTTAAGGTGTTGATGTACATGATGCTATGAAGATTTCTCTCTCCCATCTGATAAGTGGAAGGGAAGTGGAGCCCTAGCCATGCACAGAAGTATTAAAAGGGAAGGTACACCAACTTCTCTCCAATTTGGCTTTCTTGGAGTCCTGCCTCTACAATGTCTTGTACACTACTATATAAGTAGCAATGACTAGGGACCACCAAGTTCATAGTATCCCGTCAACAAAATTTATGGCAACATTGAATACACCAGGGTGCATACACTTACCCACGTTGCTCAGGAGAGCCCATCCACTCAAAAAAGCTGTATATACCCAAGCCAGGAATGCAGGGCCATCAAGATCGATGCTTCATCGGATATTATTCTTGGTCCACGGTAAAGGTTTACCCCTAGCAGACATTCTCGAAGGACCCTGGTAAATGTGGCCTAACCAGCTACCATATGAAATGTTTAGGTCATTGAACTCATAAAATATTTGGAACAACCTCCGACACGTGGTGGAAAGCATATCAAAGTGAGCATTAAAGGGGATACACTCCTCCATTAGTCTCCCCTCAAAAGGCAAGTGGCTCACGCCAATGAATTCCTATAGAGAGATCCCCAGCTCACTATATTGGCATAAAAAGGTGTTAGTATCAGGTCACCACCTTGAGATTGCTTCTTCCACATCGCATGATACTTATTGAAGCTGCTAGAGGAACCACGTAATGCCTCAGCCATCCCAACAACATTTATCTCTATACGGTAATTGTTGAGGCAATACTTGATGAGAGCTTCCCATTTGTTTCCTCCGATTGAAAAAGAAGAGGATCCTCTATAGATTTGACCAACCCATGTTGCTTCTTCCAAGCGAATCTTTTGAATTAGCCTCCTAAAATCACTAGTGGTTGAGTCTTTAATAGTCTCTCCTTCCTCAATGGAGGGAAGTAGTGTGTCACGGACAGAATTATTTCGGCAGGCTCGATCGTCTAGACTGCACCAACCCTTGCAGACATGTTTAATATAGTCTAGAAGGCTTGATGGGTGATCCATTATTTGGTCAAGGAATTCTGGGTCAAAAAGACTTAGGCTACGGACCCATTCATGAGTTTGACGAATTAAAGAAAGGAGGCTTTCATGGCATTCATGGTTGTATAAAAGTTTTCTCTTAGGAGCCATTACTCTACAAAGAAAAGAAAAATGGAAATCATAAATTAAATAAAGAATGTACAAGTATTAGTGCAAATGAGCATTTTAGTACACAAATAAGGCATGCGATTCACATTCATGTACATTTATGTGAGTTTTTGTGGTGTGCTTATGGGCGAATGAGAAAAGGATTCTACATTCATGCCCAACATCTTAATGAATGAGAAGAGCGAGAATGGAGGTGCCTTAACCCACGAGTGAACACAGGAAGATTGTTTTGCAACCACTCAAGTCAACTTTAAAGTAACGAATGGTTGTCGGAAACCTAATCCTCACCTGAGATGAAGACCAGAATTCTAGATGTGCCTTGGAGCATAAAACTATCCAAATGGAGCCAAAACATACAAGATTCATTGCAAAATGATCCTAGTCTCGAGCCTAAGCTATTTATCAAAATGAAATTAGTGTTTGAAGGATTAAAACTCACCTAGAATTAAAAAAAAAGGTTTCGGGTTCAAGAAAGAGAAGAACTTCATGCAGAGGGATTTTTCATGGTTGAAAATGGAAAATAATGGTGTTGGAATGCTCACCAAGACAAGAGGAATTGTTGGAAGGTTTGAAGTTGGGGATTCAATGCAAAAGGAGGTGAGGATTAAAAGCTTCACACGTTGATAATGGTGGATTCCAAATATTGTCTTAGATGACTGAGGAAGATGAAGAAAAGCCTTTTTATACCTGTGGGGGTAATTTGGTCAAACCATGAGGAATTTGAAAGAACGCACTATTAACAAGGGCAAAATGGTCCTTTCATTTGCCAGCTATGATGAGAATGTAACTGAAGAAACGTGCACCGTCAGTTATCATTACTCCTTGAAGAATGCATCTCTGAATGAGAGTGTGCGAATAAGAAATAAAATTCTATGCCCCCACATGTTTAAGGGTTAATGATGATTTGATTCTTCATTTGCCATGACATTCGTGGTGAATGATAAAAGAAATTATCATTCGCCACCACTCAGATGCGAAATTTCCAAGGTAGTAGAAAATAGGGTAGCTGGGAATTTTGCCTTCTCTTAGCAATGTGTATAATATCCAAGAGGCCAAAGTTGGTCTATCATTATGGCTTTTGAGTCTATGAAAGTAATCAACTTAGACTTTATAAAGCATGGATTCTTTAAAGAATACAACATCCATAGACATGGGAGGATCTAGTAACACTAATTTTTTCTTAAATAAAGTAAGCAAATTTGGATGAAATATGAAGTATAAAAAATATAAAGACACAAAAGAAGGATAGTTTATTCATAAGATTGAAACGAAAAGGGGAATACATGGTTTCTCAAGACATAAAAGAAAGAGCAGAAGAAAATAACATCTTTCAAAAGATCAGATAAAAGCCCTAAGCTTGTCTCGGAGTGCCTCAAAGAGAGGAGTTTGTTGCTAAAGGATCACATCAGCATCGGCCCGCTTAACTACTTCTTTGGGGTGGGTTTCATTGTTAATGTACACTGTCAATTCCATAATTTGTAAAATACAAGGAGTGGTAGATTAAGCATGGCATGAACATATTGCATATCTTAGTCATGTCTGTAATCATCAAGTGGTTGGTTTCAAAGAAGGAAGATGAGCTCCAATCACTAGACGCCAAGGATGATCCTTTCTCAAGATTGCCAAGGTTTGAAGACTTGAAGACCCAAAGTTCATCAAGTCCAAGAAAGGTTTGTAAGGATATATAATTTGGTAGACATAGGCTAAAAAGATCAAAATACCTTTTACATAGCCTTATGGACTAACTCATGCCTCCTACATAGATTCCCAAGTGAGTGAGAGTAGGTTCAAGGTAAGTTGGCAGAAAAACAAGGGAATCGGATTGATCCGAGTGGTGTTAGATCAATCCGCACTTAGTGGATCAATCTACTACTTATCGAATCAATCCGGTAAAGCTCGGGTGTCTTAGATTGAGACACCAGTTCAATCCGGGTATGTCGGATCGATCCATGTGGATCCATTCGACATAACCAGATCGATCTGCTATCACATAAATTAAAAAAAAAAAAAAAAAGATCAACGTCTATGATTTTTTTACCATTGGGATAGATGCCATATCAAGGGTGCACGACTGTACTTGTCCCCTATAAGTATGAAAGAAGTTCAAATGAGCTCTCTAACAACATAAGATCATACCAAAGCAAGAGAAGAAATCCATGAGAGAGAGCTATGGAATTTACACCTCCCAACTACCCAAGGCTCACTCCTATGAGCATTGATTAAAGATCAATGAGCCTTTAAGTCCTTCCCTAGCATTCTATATTGGAAAAACAAGTAGAGTGAAGCAAGGTGAAGGGTTTACATCCAAGTAAACCCTTGTAAGAAGCTCTAAGAAACAAGAAGCACTCTTAGAAGCTTAGTGGAACCTATTAGCACATAAGCTCCACAAAAGAGCAACCACCTTCAAGTGCATTAAGCAATACACAAGCCTTGTGAGATAATTTGTATTGACTTCTATTTAATTTGAGACTTTAACACCTGCTAGAGACACTGGGTGTAGACCATAGCACTACCGCCGGAGACACCGGTAGTGTAGACCAATACCCCCCAAAGACACCGGGTATAAACCTCTCCTACTAGAGACATCGGGAGTAGAGCTTGCTTTACAAGTAGATAGGTTTTGCAATTTTAACTTTGATTGTAATGTAATTCAATCTAAATAAAATTCAGTAGCTCGGTAGTGAGCTTTGAGAGTGGATGTAGGCCCGAGTGCTAAACCACTATAAATATTGTGTTGTGTGTTTGCATGAGATGTGAATTGACTCCTCTCTTTATGTTTACATGGAATTTTTATCATTTCATATCTTTCACATTTGCAATTAAGTGAAAAACATAAAGTAATTGAAAGATCACAAATTGCTATTGCATTGCACTTGAAGTTATAATAATTGAAGCATATATATAAGTGCATTAAAATTCGAAGTATTATAACAAACATCTTAAATTGGAATTTTAATTGGGGGTAAATTAAAAAAAATTAAATATCCTATTCACCCCACCTCCCCTCTAGGATAAAAACTAGGATTTTCAATTGGTATCAAAGCAAGACTGCTCACAAATAGTCTAACCATTGCAGTGGAAAGATAAAAATTCCTAGCAGAAGTTCTATTAAAGAAATCCTAGAAGTATCTTAGAAAACTTCAAAATGTCTAGGAAGGAAGGTTGGTCAATTTCTACCCTTCCCAACTTTGATGGGATGGAGTACATTTATTGGAAAGCTCGAATAACAATCTTCCTAAAGTTTCTAGGCCATCAAGCTTGGGGCTCAGTAGTGAAATGATACACTAAACCTCCACTCGTCTAAGTAAATGGGAAGAGTTTGAAGTAGAAGCCTATGAAGTAAACCATAAAGCTCTAAGTGTTCTACATCATGCTTTAAGCCCTGATGACCTATATAGGATAGGTGATTTAAGGACCATTAAAGAAGCATGAGAGTTTCTTGAGAAGACCTATGGAAATGTCTCAAGTTCATCAAATGATGAAAGCTCACTTCGTGAGCAAAATAGTTCACTAGGGTCCAAAGTTCTTGTGGTCATTGGTGTGTCTAAGGATTCACATCGTGAATCCGGAAGTGATAGAGAAGAAGGTAAGGAAGTAGAAGACCTCCAAGAAGCCTTCAACCAACTTTATATAGAATATATAGAATTAACTAATACTACCAAGGCATTTAAAAAGGAAACCACAAGCTTAATCCAAGAAAATAAAAAATTAAAAGAGGTAGAAAAGGATCTAAAAGAAAGGATAGACTTCTTGGAATTGGAAGTTCATAACTTTTATGAAAATCAATCAAAATGTCTAGTTGATAAACTTCTAAAGATAAACTCTAATTTCTCAAATGAAAATGAATAATTAAAGGAAAAATTCAGAGAGTTAGAATTGCGATCTTTGCCTATCATATTAAGAGGAGTGGATCAAGGTTTAAAAGAAAATTTAATCCTCCTAGAAAAGAGATTAAAGAATGCAAAAATATACCTCAGATTTGAGAAAATCAATAGGAAAACTGAAAAGAGGAAATTAACCAAAGATAATGAGGTCTTGTCTAATAAGAATCTAGAACTTGAACAAAAAGTCAAATCTCTAGAAGAAAACAATAAGAATCTTGACCTCACATGCTCCGAATTATCAAAAAGATCAATTGATC